>JAWZYT010005560.1:7500-15000 GCA_034508575.1 Petrolisthes manimaculis
CCATGTTTATATATAACGTTAGATTTGTCAACACCTAATCCATCTCTGCGTTTAAGCTCGTATTCTATTTACCTACTCGTACATCCATCTATATGAATGCAATATTTTCCCACAATCCAGTTGCCAGAACGTCTTATACGCATGTCTCTGTGCACCTAAATAAAGTCACCTGAACTCTCCCAACAAATGATGTTTTAAAGCGATATATCTTGCACTGTTTACGCCTGTAGCCTATACAATTTTTAACATCTGCCTACTAATAAAAGCCGAAAGAATACATCTGCTTTATCCACACCCGTTTGTAACTTTCATCATCTCTCTGAACAGTAACGTTTTGGAATGTAATGACAACCTCACTACATCTGCCTTCACCTGGCCACATTATTTCCTCATGTACACATATATCAGTTTTTATAATGCTAAGGAGATCAGCATACCACCATTGGATCTCACACCCCACTACCACCACGACTACACCACGACACCATAACATCATCGCTGCAACCCATGTCACCACCATACATCACACCATAACACCATCACTTCATCCCACGTCACCATCATACATCACACCATAACACCATCACTGCACCCTACACCACAACAACACAACACACCCTTCACCTTGCGTCACAATCACACGCCAATGTCCTATTCACCTCTCAATTTAATTAAGGGGGTAATTAGCTTTTGCTACATTAGAGTGCCTTGATTCCTCCAAAGTATGCCAGGAAACAGGACCAGATGAACAAAAATAATGGTGTTCTGTTGCTTGGAATAGTTTGGAGGATTCAGTTGCTTCAGATTTCTCCCTTAACCCCAAGATACACAACAGCAACAACAAGCCAGAGACAAAACGCCTCACAACTCATCAACACCAAGACTAAACCAGAAATTAGATCACTCATTCCCAGCTTCTCTCCTCAGCCACCTTGCCTTATTACTCTGTCTCATTACCTCAGCCTCACTCGATCGACCCTAATAATTATAAGTGTTTTGTGGGAAGTGATTGTACCACGTTTTGGACAACCCTCGTAATCTGTCTATGATCACCTTGTACGGTACGCTATTCTCGTCTTGTACACGATTCTACATTTTTCATTGGGTATTTTTTCCCAGACAAATAATGTGAGTATTGCAAGCTTTTCTCTCATTGAATCACTGAGCTTAGTGCAATCTTTACAGTGTATTATATTATATAGTCCACTATTTTTTACAAGCCTTTCAATGCATATATTTGTCATTCACGTAGACAAGTTTTGTATTGTGTATATAGTAGTGTTTATTCATCCCATTATTACAAAGAACATACTGTAGTGTCATTTGATTATCATTATTGTGTAAATTATATTATGTTCTGTCATTCAACCACCAACACATTTTAGTGTATATATATTCTATCATTCTATTACTAGTACCTTAATGTGCAATGTTTTTTCTATAGTTTATTCGTTAGTGTTAGTAGGTACTGTAAATATTAAGTTATTGAGTCATTATTTCATTCAAGTACCGTACTATATGCCATATGCCTTTATTCACGGATTCAACTTGGCCTATATAATATTACCTCACACCCAAAATTCATCTCACATCCATTCTCCTCCACCCATCCCATTTAAATCCACTTCACCCACCTCACCCACTACATCCAATACTATAACCACAACATGAACCTTTATTCCTCACCATCTACACCCACCTCACCCAATACACCCGCTACACCCATCTCTTATTCCTCACCCTCCTCACAAAGTACACCCACTACACCCATCTCTTAATTATTCCTCACAATCATATTCACCCATCCCACGTCACCCACTATATACACTCATGCACCCATCAATAGTTCACTCACCCCCATCCCTCCCGCCTACCCCCAGGGTACCTCTCGCGGTGGGTGTCTTGGTCTGGCACCCTCACCACGCCCCCAGGCTCACCCTCCAACTCGAGAGGTTCCCCCATCGAGGGCGTCTCACTCTCGCCGCAGCCCCCCAGAGCCTTCCAGCCCACGTCCAGGTCCAGGGCTTCCTCCAAAGCCTCCAATATGTCCGAAAAGCCCGTTGCAGGTGTTACGGTAAGGCTCTATGTCTATAATAATAATTAGTAGTAGTATTACGTTTATTATTATTATTATTATTACCGGTACTCTTATTATTAGTAGTATTATTACTTATATTATTATTATTATTATTATTATTATTAATATTAATATTATTATTATTATTATTATTATTATTAGAACTGTGTCCTTGCCTGTACACATATACACGCACAAAAAGTCTCACACAAAGAAAAAATCATATATACCGGTACGCAAAAAAGCACAAATATACACACAAAACACACACACATATATTATACACACATACACACACAAAAAAAAAAACAGTGTAAATATTTGCCCAACCGTGTGGCGTGGTGAAGAGTAAGTAAGTGTGTTAGGGAAGAGCAGGAGGAATGTCAACACTGTTATTACATTACCCTTCACCGGAATGGATGATTTGTACAGCGAAAACTAATTATAGACTCTCTCTCTCTCTCTCTCTCTCTCTCTCTCTCTCTCTCTCTCTCTCTCTCTCTCTCTCTCTCTCTCTCTCTATCTCTCTCTCTCTCTCTCTCTATCTATCTATCTATCTCTCTAATTATGCACTCACTCCCTCTCTCTCTCTCCTCTTTCTTTTATTTATTTCTTTTTCAATGTATATTTGGTTAACTTTCCTTTATAAAATTTGGTCATAACTATATATTTTACTTGCTTTCCCTTATTAGCCAAATTAGCTTTCCTCTTTCTCTCTAAATAGATATCAAATTTTTCCCTTTCGTTCCTAAATCGTCTCATACTATTACGTTCACTTTCACTTACACACATACATACATAGACCGAAGTTTTCAATACACTTCCTCCTCTATGATTCCCTTTTACTACGCCACTTCCCTCCCAACCCTCAAACACGTGTGGGGTTGAGAGGAGGGGACAATAACAAGCCACGTGCGCCCCCTGTCCAGTGTACATAGGAACACGTGGCACCTCTCGTCTAATGTAAACAAATGATGCAATCGAACGACTCGTACACGTCCGGGGCGCCGTGTTTTCAACGGGTTGGAGTAATTATATTAATGCACTAATGGGAAGAGTGTCATTAGATTATCATTGATGAGTTCAGTTGCCTTCATACACCTCTCTGTCCTGCCTATAGCACTACGACACAGTGTTTGTCTCAATTTTCAATCATTTAAGGACCCTATGATCGTGCATGATAATTGGAGGCTTCTGATTCCTCCTGACCATACCATGAAACAAGCTCCTTCCATATAGGTGGTGTTTCGTGGCAATATTTGAAGGACTCATTTACCTCCAATTTTCTTACTACAACACAGGGCAGAACAGAGTGGAAGAGTATGTAAAGGAGAGAAACATGAGGGGGAGGGGAGGGCTGGACCGAGTGAGGAGGGAGTGTTTAAACAGGGAAGACTGGAGACTTTTCTGCCGTGGCCACCCCCTTGGGGGGAGTTCCCGGAGGGAGCGAGGTTTCAGAGCTATAGATAAAATAGATAGATAGAACACAGGGTTCCTTAATTAAGGCTTTCGTGCTGGCCTCGAAAGATGAAAAGTATAGTAATCTAGCCAAACAATAACAAACTAATGATCCAAATCCCTATCCATTTACATCTACAAGTGCCTCAATCCCTAAGCCCATTAAAATTCCATATATAACCCCTATCCATTTCCGTCAACATAAGCCTACCCAGCCAACGTCACACCCTGGCACCACTCACCTCGTCCCGTCAAGACACACACACACACACACTCCTCGGGGATCAACATAAGGTCTTATACATATGTAAATAACAGAGATGTGTTCTACTCTAGGTGACGGAGGGAGTAACGGTGATGATGATGATGAGGAGGAGGAGGAAGAGGATAAGGTGATGATGATGATGAGAAGGAGGAGGAAGAAGCAGAGTATGATAATAATGATGATGATGATGATGATAATTTGGAAGATGATGATGTTGATGATAATTTGGAAGATGATGATGATAATTCAAATGATAAGGATTGTGATAAATATGATAATAATGATGTTTAGAATAATGATAGTGATGCAGATGATAATGAAAATGATTAACCCGCGACGTCACTAATATTTCAACAATTTTTTAACATAAACAAACGCAGAAATTATTATTAGCCCATCGCATCTGTAGTTTTTCATCACAAAATAAAATCATCTGGAGTTAGTAAGAATAAAATAATAATAATAATAATAATAAAGGAACAATGACGCTCTGAACTTAGTCTGAAGGTTAATTACAACAAACATATTATACTGTCCGCAATATCGACATCAGTAGCTAGATATATATATACTGGGATAAATGGAAGACTAATAATTCCTCCTAAAAACAGACTACTTCACATCATGAGAAAGATATTTGTTTTTTTAGGACTGTTTGGAGAAGCACGTGCAGGGCTTACTTCGTTTGCATTCATAGTGTGGTTGGTCAGTTGGTCCCTGGCACACACACACACACACACACACACACACACACACACAGACAGGGTACCGTGCTTCCTATTAAAGCCTACGTAACCTATATCGAGGCCATGTATATTTTACGGAGCCTGTGATCGTGTGTGTATGAGAATTGGAGGCTTCTGATTCCTCCTGACTACGCCACAAAACAAACTCCTTTCATAAATAAGGTGGTACAGTACTTCGTGGCAATATTTGAAGGACTCATTTACCTCCAATTTTCTGACAACATCACGGGGGTTCTTTAATTAACAAGGCCAAATACATTGCCTCCTCTTTGTCCACTTTCTTTTTAACTTGGTTGGTGGAGATCATTAACAACATTTCAGTTCACTTTATTTTCTCGTAACCAGGCAGAGGTCACGAGTTCACTCTTCTTCCTCAACCACGCAGAGCAATATAGAAACAAAAACATAGAAAAAAAGGACAAAATGGTAGAGCTCACACACACATACACAGATACCAAACACATGCACATAGCTAACGTGACGCACACACACACACACACACACACAGCACAAGAAAAGACAAACAGATATGTAGACACAGAAAGAAAGAAAGACAGACAAATAAAAGAGAAACAGATATATGAAAGAAAAACAGAGAAATAAAAAGAGACATAAATACAAAAAGAGTGAGTGAGACATAAAAGAGAGGCAGAAAAGGGAAAAAAGACAAGACAGAAAGGAAGGTATAAGAGTGTGTAAAACTCCTTGCTCTGGTCGTTAGCCAATTAGACGTCTAGGGCTGGTAGGGCAGGTGGTCGTTAGCGGGTATTGAGGCCACGTGCTGCTCGTTACGTTGCCGGTCGAGAACTATGCATCCAGAAACTACTGTACCTTGTTAGGGAAGAGCAATTTGAATATAATAAGTAAGTGTCCTTCTTTCTCTCCATCCGCCTCGTAAGTTTCATCACACGCAACAACAGAGAACAATAGCTAATGTGAAGTGGAGGTGGTGAAACTCAGTCCAACTTATCTTTTGTTTTGTTTTTTTTATATTTTGATTGCAACACGGAAGGAAGGTGTTGTACTCAGTTGTTATCTGTATACTTTGTTTTAAGGTAATTGGATGGTTTAGTTATTATACATATTATATCTGAGTTATTTCTAAGTGTCAACATTATTTAGGTAAACCGAGTCCTTCAAACACACCCACCAAACACCACCTCTATTGGGAAGGAGCGTGTTTCGTAGCATAGTCAGGAGGAATCAGAAGTTTCCAATAATTAATCTACTTTTCAGACACTTATTACACCATAGATAATGAAGACTACATAATGGCAACTTTCAACCACGTAATGTGAAAATTAATGAGGATTTTAGTTAAAACCGAAAAATCCCAAGCTCCAAACCATCAAATAAAAAAGTATATCATGGCATAATGTTCTCAAAAATCGTTTTCTTTTGTATCAGTAAAGCATCTGTTTTCTACATATATTTCTGATAAACTAAAGTAAGATTAGGACATTACCCCACTGTTAAAATACACATACACATACACTCAGAAAAAAAAAAAACGTGAGGAGAGCGTAGCAAGAATGTATTATCTGAAATTATTCTACTGTGTTATGCCAGCTTATACTTTAATCTTCCCTGACCTGACCTGACCTGACCTATCTATCCCTGTCATACGTGACCTGCAGTACCCGCTGGTGCCAAAGGTACCTGTACCTCCTCTTGGCCACACCCTGACCTGGTACCTGACACACCTGCGACCTGTACTCAGCCCCGAGGAGTACCAGGAGGCCGCCAGACTTGTGGACGAGTTTGGTAAGCCTGGTGGTGTGGGAGAGAAGGTACAAGAGGAACTCATCAAGAAACACGACTCTATGGACAATTGGGTGAGTAGATGGTGGAGAGTAGTAGTAGTAGTGACAGTGATGATGGGGAAAGGGAGGAGTGGTGGTGGTGGTGGTAAAGAAGGGGAATGGTTAGATGGAGAGTAGTAATAGTAGTAGTAGTAGTCAGAGTATATACACTGTGGTGGTAGTATTAGTAGTAGTGATGGTGGTGGTGATGCGGAAAGATATAGTGAGTAGATGGAAGGTAGTGATAGTGAATGGGTTGGGTGGAGAGTAAGTTGGAAGGGGTTGTGGAAATGAAGGAGTCTAGTGGTGGGGAATTATATAAGGAGAGTAGTGGTGGTGGTGGTGGTGGGGATAGGGAATGGTTGGGTGGAGAGTTAACTATTGGAAATGGGAGAGTTCTGGGGAGTTGGGGAAATGAGTGCTGGGAAGTGGGTCGAAACAGTGAGAGGAAATGAGTGGACGTCAGTAGAAAATTTAATCAAGTAGCCTAAGTGTGTAAGTTTGGATGTGTGTGTGTGTGTGTGTGTGTGTGTGTATATATATATATGTGTGTGTGTGTTCCCCTCGAGGCAGTCAACAGCAAGACAAGACATATGTGAAAGCCAACAGGGACTACAGACGAGAGCCGAGGAAAATAGAGTGACAGGTGGAGGGACAGAAATGAGAGTGATGGTGAGGGAATGTCGGGTAGGTACAGAGGTGAGAGAGAGAGAGAGAGAGAGAGAGAGAGAGAGAGAGAGAGAGAGGTAAGTGAGTGGGTAAGGAGAGGATATGAGAGATGAGTGAGAGAGTGTGGAAGAAGGGAATGAGTAAGACGGAGTATAGGTGAGGTGAGAAAGAGAATATCCAACACACACACACACACACACACACACAAACACACACACACACACACACACTATTAATTCTCCCACCGTTTCCTGACAGGTGTACAACTGGTGGCTGGACGATATGTATATGAACGTATCACTGCCTCTGCCCGTCAACAGCAACCCTGGCATGGTCTTCCCACACCAGAAGTTCACCTCTGACACAGACATGGTCAACTTTGCCGGCCGCCTCGTCACGGCAGCGTTTGATATGAAGGAGAGGATCGAGGCGTGAGTTATCCAGTTTTTTCATATTATCTTTTCAGGCGCGCGTAAACTAATT
>JAWZYT010005560.1:17500-50000 GCA_034508575.1 Petrolisthes manimaculis
GTGTGCCAATGGGTCTAGTTGTTGTGTCTTATTTAGGCAAAGTGACTGATGTAGTGTGTCTGTAATCACGTCTGGCCCATCTTGCAGTTATATTTTGTGTGGACTCTAATTTTTTTATATTATTGTTCGTGTGTGGGTCCCAGACGGTGTCGCAGTACTCTAAGTGTGACGACTCCATACCTGTTAATAGCTACCCAATACTGATTAACGTCAATATACAATCAATCTATCTTCATTTCCCAAGGTACAAAAGCTTTACAACTTCTGTTAACAAAGAAGGACGAAAGTTTTCAGACATAATTGTTACTCATATATTCTTTTCCGTTTTCTCTATACCTTTAGCAAGCTTATTTTCTTATTTTATTTATGGTCAACTACGTTACCTTTTCTGACCGAAATTATTCACTCCGAGTTTCTCCTTCCTCAATCGACACTTCCTCCCTCACCCTTCACTACTCTCCCTCACCCTTCACTACCTTCTCCGTCACCCTTCACCACTCCCCCTCACCCTTCACTACCTTCTCCCTCACCTAAAACTCTCCTCCCTCATCCCAAACTTTCCTCCCTCATCTCAATCTTTCCTCCCTCACCCAACATCTCTCACTTTATACACCATTACCTTTCCCCCTTCATCCTTAGTACACCTTCAGGAGAAATGACGCTGCAATACTTAAACAATTACACATCATGCGTCTAAAGTTTCTTCTTTCTCCCATCACAAAAACAAGTATCTCTTCCACCTTCACCACCACCACCACCACCTCCTCCTCCTCCACCTTTTGTTTTTTCTCTTTCCTCCCATCGTTAAAAAACTAATCCCACTCCCTCCTCGTCCTCTTACTTTCTCTCCCTTCTCCCATCGCTAAAACTAATCCCCCTCTCTCTCCTCCTCCTTCTCCCTTCACCAAAAACTAATCCCACTCTCCCTCTTCCTTCTCCCATCACCAACAAAACTAATCCCCCTTCCTCCACCTCCTTCCTCCACCTCCTCCTTCCTCCCATCAACAAAACTAATCACCCCTTCAACCACCTAATCTTCCACCAGCTGTACCGAGTGGAGATAGTGGTGGAGGGGACGAGAATGACGCAACAGCAGGTGTGTGCCCAGCTGCAGGAGGTACTACGGCAGGTGGAGGAATACGAGGGCTCCGACCCGCCCCCTGTAGGAGTCATGACAGCAGACAACCGCAGGACGTGGGCACAGAGCCGACAGATCCTGGCAGGAGGTGGGTCCACGAGGCAGGCATGATAATGATAATAGACACCACCACACAAGTAGCAACAAAAAAGCAAGGACAATAACACTAACTTTAGTCTTATTGGTCTTGCATAAAAATATATATTATGCATTAGTTAATTGGGTCGAGTTTCAAGGTGGTGGGAGTTATAAGTTCTAGTTCGATTTTTTTTTTTTTTTTTTTTTTTGGTTCGGTAGTTAGTTCGAGTTGGTCTTATTCGTGTCTGTTAGGTTAGTTCGTGTTGGTTTTGTTCGTGTTTGTTAGTTACAGTTTATAGTTCGTGTTTGTTGGTTTCACAGTGATGGGAGTTAATTAAATTAGTTCTAGCCATTAGTTCCTGTTGGCTTTGTTTATAGGTTTGTCAGGGATGGTGATAATGAGGGCGAAATATATCCTCTCAAACTAATAACATCCCATCGATCTTCCTCTCTCTCTCTCTCTCTCTCTCTCTAGAGCCGGACAACCAGAAGGTGCTACGGGTACTGGAGACTTGTGTGTTGTTTGTGAGCTTCGACAGTGTGCTACCCTCCAAGTTCAACCTGGCCACACGCACCAGTCACAGGGCCAGCCTCTCTAAGCGTTCCTCAAGCCTAAACATGAGCTCTCAGAATACGTCACAGGAAGCACAGGTCTGTCTGGTGAAGAGGGTATTTATTGTCTGTTATGATGCGAGGTGGTGGAGAATATATTATTGTAGTGTGATGTGGTGTGTTAGATTCTGTGATGTGGTGTGGTGTGTTGGAATGTGGTATAGTGTAGAATATATTGTGGTGTGTTAGAATGTCTGAAGATGTGGTGTGGTGTGGTGTGTTGTGTAAGAAAGTCTATAATATTTGGTAAGATGTGACAGGAAGAGCAGCTGTGTTGTGATGTGTTGTGATTAGAAGGAAGTCATAATAATGTGATGTAGTTAAGGGGGTAATTCACTTATGTTGCAATGGAGTACACCTTTGGAGATAGTACACCTTTGGTACATCGGAGTGCCTTGATTTCTCCAAAGTATGCCAGGAAACAGGACCAGATGAACAAAAATAATAGGGTTCTGTTTCCCCCTTAAATAATAGGAAGTAATGCATTTGCCATAGACTTAAAGACCTGCTGACCTCCATAGTCGTATTCCACCAATAAAATGGCTAACTCACTTTCAAAAACCATCCAAACCGAATGACTTAACCTGGGCATACCGTCCAACAGGAGTTTACTTCGAGAGACGAGGTCAATGCAGGTCACCAAATGATCCACGGGGGCGGCTTCAACTACAACACAGCCAACAGGTGGTTCGACAAAACCATACAGGTGAGGACCGTACAGTACATTGTCAAGTGGTTAATTAAGGGAAGTAGGATATTTACTCAGGATAAACTTATATTCTGATGTGTTATGGAGACGAAATTTGATATTGATGAAACTATAGGTAACGTGTTGACGAATAATTTATATAATTTAGAATATAATAAACATGTTGACGAATAATTTATATAATTTAGAATATAATAAACGTGTTGACGAATAATTTATATAGTTTAGAATATAATAACCGACCGTAATGCGTGTCACAGGAAAATATTATCATCATTGCTTAGTAAACAACAAGAGAATAGAATAGATAGAGAGAATAGAACAAGAGAGTATAAACCTGAAACCCTTAACGTTCCTCCTCAGTTCATCGTGACTCGGGACGGCTGGTGTGGCCTTTGTTACGAACACTCCTGTGCTGAAGGCATCGTGGTCATCCAACTAGTGGAGCAAATCCTTCACTCCACCTCCCAAGATAGGATGCCGCCGGAGGAGAACGAAGAGGTCCTGCCGCAGTCCCAGGAAGGTATGCAGGATGGCCAGAATGCTGAGGCGAGCGGTGGTGGAGGAAGGGACATGGAGTCAGGGTTCCCGGCGCCAGAGGAAGTCGCTCCAACACCCCAGAGGCTCGAGTGGAAAGTCACACCTGTCATCTACCGTCGTATCCAGGAGTCAGCCGATCATGTGGACAGGTGAGGAGACAGGTGTGGAAATGGGGAGGGGCAGGTGTGGCCATGAAGGTGTGGGGCAGGTAGAGAATCATTTTAGGATGAGAGATATGGGGGCAGGTGTGTGGGTGAAGGAATAGGTGTAGAGGCAGGTGTGTGAGTAAAGAGGTAGAGGGAGTGAAGCAGAAGTGTGATGACAGAGGTGCAGCAGGCCCGTACAATAAGTCCTGTCATGTCACGTGCGGTTAGCTGTAGTAGGTTATGTCAGGGATGAGGGTAAATCCACTAGTCTAAACCCCTTGTTGCCCTCAGACTGGTGGAGGACTTGGACTTCCGCATCCTGAGGTACCTGGGGTGTGGCCGCAACTTCATGAAACGCCATCGATGTTCTCCAGACGCCTACCTCCAGCTGGCACTCCAGTTGGCTTACTTCAGGTGGGTATGTAAGGGAATGAAGTGTTACAGCTCGCAGGCCAGTTCTTGTCACAGACGATACATAGGAAAGAGTGAGCATTCTTCATTACCGATACCAATGTTGACACTGGAGATGCAGATGTCCGATAGATTTCCATTGTTCAGTTAAAGCCAGGCATTACAGCAAAGTATTAGGATATAACCAAATATATATCAGGTACCGATTGATCTTATGTGTGAGGAAGAGAATGATCATTACATTACAAGGTACATACATCCTTACTGCAAGGAGACAACCCCATAGGCTACACCAGTGGAAGGAAACGTTTTGACTTGCTTTCTTGTGTCACCAAACTTGAGCCTGGGATGGAATGTAGACTAACAGTATATACAGGCAGGAGGAGGTATATAGATTCATGATGATCCATTTTGGTGATCAGTTTCTTCAGAGCACGAGTTGCAGGAAATGGACAACAAAACATCGTTACTGGAACAACACATTGATTGGACAAAGACATCGAGACACAATTAAAAATAGATCTGTGACGATTTAGAAACAAATTAAATTAGAATTAAAACCACAATGTTCCAAATAATAACAGTGAGAGCCATAAGCCTCCATCTCACACAAAAACGAGTCAAAATGGATTAAATTCATACAAGTTAGTTTGAGTATCAGGTGAAAAATATACAAGAGCCTGCAAGACTTCCCAATACAAGGCGACTTTATATAACCAGGATGGCAGAGGAAAACCATTAATTAAGGGACTCTGTGATGTTGTCAGAAAATTTGAGATAAACGAGTACTTCAAATATTGCCACGAAACACCACCTATATGGAAGTAGCTGGTTTCTGAGCATGATCAGGAGGAATCAGAACCAATCAAGTTTTTTATACACAATCACAGGGTTCTTAAGGGGATAATATACATCTGGTGCTATACGTTGGAGGGAGTGCCTTCATTCCTTCACAGTATGCTAGGAAACAGGACCAGATTCATAAACAAATATAATCGTGGTCTGTTGCCTGGAATAGTTTTACTTAAAGGAATATCTTACTCCAAATTTACTAACACTACAAGTAACCAGTTGTGAGCATACTGGAGCATACGCAAGCCTCCAAACTTCGTCATAAAATACACATATCTCACGGAGGGATTTCTGTTTCCTGGCATTGTTTGGGGGAATCACAGAACCTCCTAATTTCCCACGGCAGGTTACTTCCCTTAAGAACAATGGTGGCTATTCACAAGAAGGTAAACAATAGGACTCAACCAAGCCCTTTTTTTTTTTTCTCTCCTTATTTCGTCGTTTTTCATTCCAACATCACACGACTATAATAATTCTACAGTACTTAAGGTGTAGTCAGAAAATTGGAGGTTCATTAGTCCTTCAAACACTGCTACGAAACAACAACACCAACACCCATACTAAAGGAGCCTGTTTCGTGGCATAATCAGGAGGAATCAAAGCCACCAAGCTTCTTCATACAGACACGAGCATATAATATAGGGTCCTTATAATCCATACACATACATACATTACATCGACTAGATACCTCCAAAGTATGCCAGTAAACAGGACCACATTAACTAAAATAATGGTGGCCTGTTGCTAGGAATAGTTTGGTGGAATCATTATCTCCAAACAAAAATGCTCTAAGTTGCTGTTTTTCTTTGATTCAGTGCTGGAGTTAATAGGTGCCTATAAAAAAAAGAGCTAAGCCCTCGAATCCTATAACCAACGTCAGGAAACAATAATAATAATAATAGATTAGAGTTGATAAGAATAGAAGAGAGTTGATAATAATAATGGAATAGAGTTGATAATAATGGAATAGAGTTGAAAATAATGGATGATAATAATGGATTTTAGTTGATAGTAATGAATCCGAGTTGATAATAATGGAATAGAGTTGATAATAATGGAATAGAGTTGATAATAATGGAATAGAGTTGATAATATTGGAATAGAGTTGATAATAATGGAATAGAGTTGATAATATTGGAATAGAGTTGATAATAATGGAATATAGAGTTGAAAATGCCCAAATAGTTCATTCAGCTATACGAGATAAAATATTAAGTAAGGCAGCCCAGGGTCAGTTTATAATCATTATCGAGTCTTGAAGAAAGTTATAAGAGGTTAACTTAATCTGCCCTGGGGTAAATGGATGAAAAGGAACGAGAGCTGTAAACAAGTAGAGAGGGAACCACCATAACCCTTTCGTATACCATAGCTTGGGGGAACCTGTAGCCTTTTCCATCATGACCACACACACACACACACACACACACACACACACACACACACACACACACACACACACACACACAACACAACACAACACACATCCACATACAGACTTACACTAAAAAAAACACAAACACACTAAAACAAAAATACACACACACACAAAAAAATATATATATAATAAGATAATAAATATAATAATTAAGATGAAGACGGGGAAAGGCAGTGAGTGAGTGCCCTTATTCGATCGCCTCGTCTATATATATACCGTAGACACATGGCCTGGGTGAGGGAAGACAAGCGTGAATCTTCTACCAGGTGTTGGGGACGTGAGGCCAGATTGGAGTAAACTGAGCAAAAAGTGGGTTATAGGATGGATGGAGCTAGTTTTATTTATTTATTTTTTATGTTTTTATTTTTCTCTGTACCGTTACCTCATTGAACCTCGGGACTGTAGGCTATTGGGTAGAGACGGGTGGTGGGAATTGAAGGGATAACTATATTAAAAAGACAGGGGGTGAACTGAGGGTAAAACAAAGTTATATAGGATGGATGGAGGGAGGGAGGAGACATGTGGGAATTGAAGGGAACACTATATTGAGAAGACAAGGGGTGAACTGAAGGTAAAGTTGGTCAAATTGGATGAATGGAGAGGAGGAGGAGGAGGAGGAGGAGGAGGAGGAGGAGGAGAAGGAGGAGGAGAAGGAGGAGGAGAAGGAGGAGGAGAAGGAGGAGGAAACAGGTGGAGGAGAAGGAGGAGGAGACAGGTAGAGGAGAAGGAGGAGGAGACAGGTGGAGGAGAAGGAGGAGGAGACAGGTGGAGGAGAAGGAGGAGGAGACAGGTGGAGGAGGAGGAGGAGACAGGTGGAGGAGGAGGAGACAGGTGGAGGAGGAGGAGACAGGTGGAGGAGGAAGGAAAAAGTTTTTGAGTATAAAACTGAGGTACTGTACACCCACAATCAAATAACCACTGACACTTTCCTTACATCGTACACATAAATCAGTATCATATCAAAATAGAATTATACTACACCTTACGTCAACTCAACCCCCTCAATTATTTTTATGAGGTGCTGCAAAATCATAGACGTGTTGTTATTTATTACCAAGATATTTATTACGATGGAAGGAAAGTGTCGGTGGTTATTTGATTGTTTCTGGACATACAAATAGGTCATATATGATTGAGGAGACAGGAGGGAATGGAAGGGAAAAAAATATATTGAGATAAGGAGGGAATAAAGTCATTGAAAGACATTGAAAAGAAAGTGAGACAGGAAATAGGTGGGGATGGAGAAGAGGAAATAAATAGGTGGGGATGGAGAAGGAAATAAATGGGTGGGGATGGAGAAGAGGAAATAAATGGGTGGGGATGGAGAAGAGGAAATAAATAGGTGGGGATGGAGAAGAGGAAATAGGTGCATGGGGATGTTAGGGAAATATTTTGATGATAAAGAAATGGAAAACAAAGTCATAGGAAAATATTGTATAGGAAGATAAAGTATAGGAAGATAGTGTATAGAAAGATAAAATATAGGAAGCTACAACACCACAACTATTTACATCTGTTTCGTTTCCCCTTTACCATTTCCTGCTTGTTTGTTGTCTCACCTCTCTATCACCTTCTTCTTCTGACGCTATATGACCTGACCTCCCCCCCCTTCCTACACCCTCAGGACCCACGGCCAGCTGACCAGTACCTATGAGAGTGCCAGTACACGTCGGTTCCGCCTGGGTCGAGTGGATGCCATAAGGGCCAATACTCCACAGGTCCTGGCATGGTGTGAGGCTATGGTCATCAACGCTCCGGTGAGTTACTATACACACATACATACATACATTATTATATACATACACACACTCATAATTATATACATACACACTCATAATAATTATTATTATATACATACACATATATAATTATATACATACACATACACATAATTATATACATACACATACATAAATATATACATACACATACAAATAAAAACACACATATACACACATACGAACAGAACAAAACACATACACATACACGTACACTAAGGAACAATAAAATGTTGACTAATTCGTCCAATGGAGATTATAATTATTTTTAGCATGGTGAATATGTATGTTCGTTTATTCCCCTTTGAGTTCTCCTTCCATAATGAGGTGAGTGAGGCGACATGACTTTTGCCACCGACTGTACCTTAGCCTACTACATAACCAGAGATCAATATTAGTGAGTAATTGGAAGGAATGGACGAGAGAGTCCCAGATTGCCTTCCCATGTTCCTGATAGACCCTGATTGCCTTCCCATGCTCCTGATTAACCTGTCTGCCACAACTGAGCAGCAGCTCCTCTCCCTGTATGATATTATATACCTCTTCTCCCTAAAGCAATGTATGTACAGTCGGCGGCATAAATCGTGTCGCCTCACCTGCTTCACCGAGACATGCAGTGTTCATGGACTCGAAAAGTACGCACGTTTTCTACTCCTAATAATCTCGAGTCTATGAACATCGCGTGCCTCGGTGAAGCAAGCGAGGCGACAGGACTTTTGCCGCCGACTGTACACTCGTGATACATAATTTCTGACCGGAGTGTGAGGAGCAATGACCCTGACAAGGAAGGGACTCTGCCAATCCTAGGCTCTTTCCGCGTTCCTCACCAGAAAACATATATACATTTTATTTTTCATTGGAATACATCTTAGATTTATTGCCCAAAGTATTGGTTCATCTGAGAGGAGAACATCGACGGCTGATTATTATTTCTATTGGTAAAGATTGACATATATTGGTTATAGGAAAATCATTTCAAACGAGAGTGGTCTTAGAGGTCGTGAAATTTTACTTACATGATATCTGTACTATCTCAATTTGGATAACTCATTTATTCCATTTATTATCATATTTATTATTATATGTATGTACCGTATATGCACCATCATCACATGTATATATATTTTACCTCACGTATATTTATTTATTTAATTATATTTCTAGCCAACTCGTCTCTCCATTTCCATTTCCGCTTCTAGCCAACTTGTCTCTTTCCTTTTTCTCATCACAGAAACTCCAGGGTCAAACTTTCCTCTCCGTTGCATCATTAACCTACCTGCTGCCCCCTCCCTCCTTCCCTCCTTTTCTAACATCCACCTCCCTCCCTCCCCTTCTAACCCCCACCTTCCATCCCCTCTGACCCCTCCCTCCCTCCCACGCCCTCTGACCCTCACCTCCCTCCCTCTCCCTAACCCCCACTTCCCTCCCTCCCCTCCTTACCCCCGGCTATCCCTTCAAAGGTATACCATTTTTACAACCATTTATTGGGGATATGTTGCCCCCCCCCCCACCTCCTCTCCGCTTCTCCAATACAACATCCGAAGCAATGAACCTGTATCGATCACGGATTAAAACAGATCCGTATAGAGGCTTTGAATCGGTCCCAAGGCTTCGTGTTTCATGTCATGTGATCGGTAAGGGTTCATTGCTTCATACGTTGTAATAACTTGACTCACCTACCCGAGAGAGAATAGGGAGTGATGTGGGGGGAGGGGGGGGAGGGGGGTTTGGGGGTGGGTGGTGAAGTGTTCGATCATTCGCCCACGGTAATGGTTTTGGCTTTCATCATGTCTGTAATTAACCATTTATTTTTGGTAGGAAATATACACATGGGAATCTGTTTAATATCATGTCAGGACTCTTCACCCGGTGAATTTATCGCTATAGTTTTGAATAACCCTGTATACATTTATTATTTATCTATTTATTATTTATCTATCTATTTGTACTTTCATCAACCATCTTCACATACCAGTTCCATCATAATTTTTCACACACACACACACACACACACACACAATGTATCAGCATAGTGAAAAATAGACAGATAGACAGATAACGATGTAGATTGATAGAATAAATAGGTAGTTATACACATAAATAGACAGATTATTGATATTAGGCACCTCATACATACACACACACATAATAAAGCTACCCTCCCCACCCCCACCCTCACTCTTCTCTGCCCTGTATAATATGGACTACCCTCCTCTTCCTTCATAATAATATAATCACCTACTCTTTCCTCCATAATCTACTCTTTCCTCCATAATCTACTCTTTCCTCCATAATCTACTCTACTCTACTTACTAGGACACTTTTTTCACTCTCTGGGCCACATAATCCTAATCCCTCTTCCGTTCCTTCCCTTCATCACAAATAATCCCTTCCCATTCCCTCTCAAGTACAATTTATCTCCTCTTTTCCCTCCCTTTATCACATATTATCTCTTCTTGTCCCTCCCTTTATCACAAATTATTTCTTTTCCTTCCTTTATCACAAATTATCTCTTTTCTTTCCCTTTATCACATATCTCCTTCCCTTTCCTTTCCCTCTTATTTATCACAAAAATTTCTCTCCTTTTCCCTTCCTTTCACTACATATTATCTCCTCTTCTCCCCTCCAACAAAAAAAAAAAAAAAAAAAAAAAAAAATGCACAAATGAACCCCCTAACTCCCCCTCCTCCCCTTGCCCTTATTACAAACACCCTTATACTTATTACCAACCCCAGCTGTTCCCTTCCTTCAGTCACCATATGTATACCTTTTTCCCACCCACCCCCACACCCACCCCCCGTGAAATAAATACCTCTCCCGTGAAATAAATACCTCTCCTTTTCTTTTCTAATAAAAATACGAGGTGCTTCTTTCACTCTCTCCCTCCTCCCCCCCCCCCCCACACACACACTCACACTCACCCGACTTACATTATCAACCCTGCTTTACTATTATTCTACTTATTATACTTATACATTACTTGTTTTACTTATACATTACTTGTTTTACTTATATTTTACTTTTCTTACTTTAGGCTACAGGCGATCGAAATTATATGTATAACAAGTCCACTAACCAGCTGTCTCGACCTCCAGTACATACGGTATATAAAGACGAACATAAAGTGAAAACCCCTACAGTATATCCATTGACACATAATATTGACACTAAATTCAGGTGACGCTAGGTAACAGAAAAACGGTATATAATATTTTACTACTCACAATGAACTACTACTCCTACTACTACTACTACTAATAATAATAATGATAATAATAATAATACATTAAGCACATCTCCCTAGAAAAAGAAAAAAATGTTTGTGTGTTCGTTCGTTTAATCAATGTTTACGTTTTGCAGCTTCCCGACCGCCTGGCCAAGTACGATTCAGCAATCAAGATGCAGACAGAAATCATGGTCAACAACATCTTAGGCAAAGGCATCGACATTCACCTCCTGGGACTGAGGGAGATGGCCAAGGAGATGAACATAAACACCCCAGAGATATTCAGTCACCATTCCTACACCGTCTCCAACCATTTCAGACTCTCCACTAGTCAGGTTGGTGGGGATGGGGGATGGGGATGGTGGTGGGGGGAAGGGGTTGTGGTGGTTGTGGGGTTGTGGTGGTGGTGGGGGGTTGTGGGGGTGGTGGGGGTAGCTTTGGTTGTTATGGTAGTGGTAGTGATACTGGTAGCTTTGGTTGTTATGGGGAGGGTGGTGGTAGTGGTAGTTATATTGGTAGCAAAACTGATGATTAATAGTCATTTCTATTTTGTCACTTGAAGGTAATTCTTTCCTCACCAAAAAGACGATAGCGAATGAGTAGGAATTTAAATTAAATTCTAATGTAGCATGATAATAAAAGGAAAATTAAATTCAGTCATGATACGGCAGTTAACTTGATATTAATAATCCTAGGAAAGAGGAAAACTTAAATCTAATATTTGTCTCGTTACAAGAATACCCCATACTTGTGAAAAAGTTGTTTAAATATGTTCACTCTTCTGCCTAATAATTGTTACTGAGGTGATGATTAGGCTACATAGTCGTATTGCATTTAGGTCGGCAAAAAACAGAGAGAGAGAGAGAGAAGGCGGAGGGGGAAGGAGAGAAAAGGAGGGAGGAGGGGGAGAGTGAGAGAAAGATGGAGAGAGGAGGGGGAGAGTGAGAGACAGATGGAGGTAGGAGGGGGAGAGTGAGAGACAGATGGAGGTAGGAGGGGGAGGGATGGAGGGAGGAGGGGGAGAGTGAGAGACAGATGGAGGGAGGAGGGGGAGAAGGAGAGAAAAATGGAGGGAGGAGGGGGAGAGGGCTAGAGAAGGATGGAGGGAGGAGGGGGAGAGGGATAGAGAAGGATGGAGGGAGGGATGAAGAGCATAGTGAAGCTGAATGGAATCAACTTGCCTGGAAAATTTAATTCATTACTCATTACGTACAACTTGTAACTCACTTTAGACTTTCCCTCCTGCTTCCTGGCCGAGTCTTGATTTTTCTTCGTTGTTCCAAAACTTAATTATCCTCCGGGTACGGCAGAAGAAAAACACACACACACACTAAAACCTTCACGACGACACCTCTCATAATGCCTCAGTCAAGTCACAAAACCGAGTAAACTGACCGAACACATCCCGTGACATCCGAATGCTGACAGCTCACTACACACTCTGGTGGTCTGCTGGTCAATGTCTGCTGATGCTGATGGTCACTCTGGCTTACATGCATCTTTTTAAAAACTAAGTACCGTAATGTTTTGAAGTATTTGGTAAACATGATCAAATACAAATGTTATAATAAAAATAATAACTATTTTTCATGAGTTGATATATGCGTATGAAACTTATAATCATGAAGATATGAAGAAAATGTAAAATGTACTGCCTCCTCTCAAACAAATCATTAAAGAAAACGTAATTATAATATGGATGACTACATTAACCATAACAGATATTATCGTCAGGGGCACAGATGATTGCCATGTTGTACTCCTGAATAAAAAGGGAAATAAAAAATAAACAACATCATTAAAGTTTACATTAATTCAGGAAGTGACAAAAACAACATGAAGGGAGTAGAACAGTGTAGTAAAATCTGGAGCAACCTATTTCTCCAGACTATTCCAAGCAACAGGCCGCCACTCTTTTTGTTCATCTGGTGCTGTTTCCTAGTATACTTTGGAGGAATCAAGACACTTTAATGTATGTATGTATGTATGTACCAGACGTTTATTATCTTCTCAAGGCTCCCTAAATACACAACCAACCCAACTTAATCAACATACATGCAGTTGACTCCATCCCAACCCAACACCATGCATTTGACATCATCCCCATCTCTATCCCAATTGACAGCATCCCACTCCACTTGACCCCACCCCACCCCCATGCACTTGTCTCCATCCCAAACCACTTGACCCCATCCCATCCCCACTTAACCCCATGACCCAAACCAATTGACCCCATCCCATCCCCAATTAACCCCATGACCCAGACCAATTGACCCCATCCCATCCTACTCCATGCAGGTGCCGACGTTGTCCGACTCGTGGATGGGTTACGGTCCAGTGGTGCCCAACGGATACGGAGCCTCGTACAACCCTCATCCGGACTACATCGTCTTCTGCCTCTCAGCCTTCAATTCGTGCGAGGAGACGTCAACACTCGAGTTCGGACGCAACCTGGAACGAGCCCTGGACGAGATGAAGACAATGCTGGAGTCGAAGGGTAATCAGTAAAGGGGGAAGGGAAGGAAAGAAGTACAGTAAAGTGTGTTGTTGGTACAGTAACTAATCTGGAACGAACTGATTCCCCCTAACTATTCTGAGCAACAGGACACTATTATTTTTGTTCATCTGGTCCTGTTTCCCGGCATAGTTTGGAGGAATCAAGGCACTCCAATGTACCTAAAGTAAACTATCTCGTTAATATATTATGGGTATGGTTGCGCTTCCTAACATACAGTAACCAAATAAGTCGTCGTCACCAATGTTGGTCATTTGGAAGGCTACTGATTCCTCCTAACTATACCAGGAAACAGACGACCCTAATATTACTTTAATGAGGGATCTGTTTCGTGGCATAATTTAGAGGAATCAATAGCCTTCCAATTTCCCAACAAGAGAATCATCCCTTAAGCTGAATACACAGATAAAAGGAAAAGGGACAGAGGATCTTCGAATATTGTGGTCGACTTGGAGGAGGACTACTGGTTACTCCACACTATAAAGGTCAGGAAACGAAGATGATCTCAGTCTGCAAGTATATAGGGGTTCTGGTGGGTAGTATTTATTTGGAGGAATCAATGGTCCTCCAATTCGCCCCCCCCCCCCCTCCTTAATATAAAACAACATTTACCCACTTGACCAAAAGATGTAGTAGAAAAAAATAATAATAATAATAATAATAATAACAATAATAATATGTAATCGATGCTACGTAGATCTCATTTTTTGACGTTTACTATATAATATTTATTTTAATTATAGATATACTGTACTATCTGTTATTATATTGATGACTATGTGTATTTTGAAGGGATAAAAACAAACAAAACATAAAAACATTGCATACTGTTGTGTTCAATGACGTACGAGTAAAAAGGTATATAATTATAATCATCTTTAAGGGGATTGTATACTTTTGGTACATACATATATTAGAACGTCTTGATTCCTCCAAAGGTTGACAGGGAACAGGGCCTCATCAGCAAATAATAATAATACTAATAATAATAATACTCATAATAATAATAACAATAATAATAATAATAATAATAATAATAACAACAACAATAATAATACTAATAATAATAATAATAATAATAATAATAATAATAATAATAATAATAATAATAATAATAATAATAATAATAATAATAATAATAATAATAATAATAATAATAATAATAATAATGGTATCCTGTTGCCTGAAATAGTTTGGAGGAATCAGTTGTTTCTCCATCGTTATTTACCAACACAATATTAAGTTCCCTTAAAGGCAGATTCACTTTAATGGTAAATTGGAGGGCTATCGAGTCCTCCAAACTATGACACGAAACAGCAACAATAAATCCCCTAGTTAGAAACGTTGGGGTGAATAATTTTGTTTCCTGGCTTAGTTTGGAAGTATCAGTAGTCCTCCAATGCTTTATATATACATCTTCAATACATACATATCGTACTGTCAGAAATTTTAGGTGGGCAAGTGAACCGATTCGTTAATTTCTAGATGGATAAGTGAACCGATTCGTTAATTTCTAGATGGATAAGTGAACCGATTCTTTAATTTCTAGATGGATAAGTGAACCGATTCGTTAATTTCTAGATGGATAAGTGAACCGATTCTTTAATTTCTAGATGGATAAGTGAACCGATTCGTTAATTTCTTAGTGACAGTTGTGTGAATAATGTGAAGGAGGAGTTTAGCAGAATAATGATCAAGAGTCTAAAGAAAAGTGTTAAGGAATTGATGAGATGTTTCAGAAGATGATGCTACTATAGTTATATATGCTGTGAGGATTTTATTTTTATCTTGTTATTGAGAGAAATATTTAAGAAACGGATTGTATATTTTTGTGGCAAGACTGTCGTTAATTTAGGGTGGATTTTTTTTTTTTTTTTTTGTAGGCAAATTGTAAAGTCTCTCTGGTTCCTCCAAACTATGCCACGAAACATCATGCAGATCCCCCATTATTTTTTAGAGAGTAACGTTGAGGTGGTGTGTGTTTCGTGGTATAGTTTATAGTAATCAGAGTAACCCTTTCCATTTGTCCACACAGCAGGGGATCCTTAAAAGACCCTGTGATCGTATAATTATGAGTCCTGGTGGCTTCTGATTCCTCCTGACTATGCCACGAAAAAAGCCCCTTCTATATAGTTGGTGTTTCGTGGCATTGTTTGAAGGACTCTCTATCCTCCAATCTTCTAACTACATCACAGGGCCACTTAATTAAAAAACCGAGTGAGGACAGGCTATGACTTTTTTTACTCGTTCGTATGTAATCTTCGCCTCAGTGAGAAAATATATTTAGAGATGTAAGGTATGGTAAAGTGTTAAGAACATTATTAAGAGTGAAGAGATAATTATAATCTTGTATATGTTACTTATTTATAGTAGTGTTATTATAGAGATTTATTTTATATTTATATTTTGCTATGTGGGGTGTGACACGATGGCAAAGTGAAAATAAGATAGATATTTATTTTCTACGATGGAATAAGTGAATGATGTTCCTCTCATTCACCAAGATAAGAAAGAAGCTGGAGTCCAAGGCTCTTAGAATAAAGATAATACTACTCATACTTTTGAGTGTGTGTGAAAAAGTTGCCAGATGATATTGTAAGCTATAGACACGTAAATCATAATCTATATGTATATTATACCAGGTAGAAAATAACCAAAGAAATATTGATGTATTTTTGGTTGTATGAAATATCCGAATGTAATATGGGTCGATGTTTACAATGTGTAAATGAGAATACTGACCTTTATTATTCACTGCATCATGGGCTTAAGTTACACCTTGGATATATATGTCGAGCTTGGTCCTTATTGCCCTCAGTCAGAAAAAATGATAAGAATACTGTCAATGGAAATGGACTACGAAAAGAAAAACAAAAAACCTAAGACCCTCGTGACTTCATTTTACAGCCCCATAAAATACTCGTCATTATAACATATAGTAATATTCCTTGTGAGAGAATTTTGATGAATGTGTTCCTCTAATAATGTTAAGTTGCTGTCCACTCCATGTGTTCTGTACAGACTCCAGCTTCACACCAAGGTGCTTTGATCCCCTATATATACAAACAATGGGTCGATATAAAATAATTTGGTGCCACACTGACCACACAACACCTGCTGATAAATGCATGCATACATACATACATATATACATAAATGGATGGATGTGCTTGTGTGAGGTCGTATCGTACGTACCTTAATTAAGGGGTTAATTAATATACTTTTGGTAAATTGGAGTGTCTTGATTCCTCCATGCAATCATAGTATATCAGGTAACAGAACCAATGAATGAATATAATGGTATCCTGTTGCTTGGAATAGTTTGGAGAAATCAGCTGCACTATAGACTTACCAAAAGCAACACAGTACTATATAATATAATATATATACCCCCTTGATATTACAAACACTCGAAACAAAACATAACAGTATTTATCTAAGCAATGGAATACTATAATCATGTGCATATCCCTTTTGCATTTCCTATAAGGTGCATTTCATATCTTGGAATGTAAGGAAGTTGACATTTATTTTTTCCCCTCAATGAAGTGATGAAGTATGATAATATGTCCGTCGTCTGTAACCTGTTGTTGTTGTTGTTGTTGTTGTTAATGATGATGATGATGATGATGATGATGATGCTAGAACCCTTATAGTAAACAGTACAGTAGTTTGTTAATATACCGGTAGTTTAATAATGCCTGTAGTAGTAGGGAACAGGAGTAAACATTATTCTATGGGACTTGTTTGAGGTGTCAGCGAAATGGATCCAAGCAAATAATTCCTCCAAATGTTGCCATGAGACAGACAGACACATATACCCTCAGTATGGTTCTCGTTTTGTGGCACAGTCTGGAGGAATCACAAGTCTCCAATATCGCCAAGTACAGTCAGACGAGCACCACAATGTCTCGCCCACCTGAGTCGAAACCCGAGATCTGAAGCAGGCGGTTTCTGGACGACAGCCCACCCAAAGCCTCTATCGGTTCGAGATGTGTGTTGGTGGCCTCGTGATGGTTTAGGTGGGCTGCCGTCTAGAAACCACCTGCTTCAGATCTCGGGCGGCTTCGACTCAGTGGGATAGAGAGTGTGGTTTGATAGAGAGTGTGGTTTGATATAGAGAGTGTGGTTTGATAGAGAGTGTGGTTTGATAGAGGGTGTGGTTTGATAGAGAGTGTGGTTTGATAGAGAGTGTGGTTTGATAGAGGGTGTAGTCTACTTCAGAGTTCTCCTCGTATGTCAAGGGTTAAATAATGCAAAGAGTGACAAAGTCTGATGCGTTGGTTATGGAAGGTTATGCGTTGGAAGTATAGATGTATATATGTTTTGTTATTCTCTCTCTCTCTCTCTCTCTCTCTCTCTCTCTCTCTCTCTCTCTCTTTCTACTGAAATGACAAGCGTTAATGATAGTTTATTATATATATGAATAACTATTATTTTCTTTGACTAAAATAACATTGATATATGAATAATTGTATGACTTACCATCTATACTGAAAGACTAAGTACCATTTCCTAGCGCTAACACTGTACAGAAAAAATATTGGTGATAGTAGTAGTAGTAGTAGTAGTAGTAGTAGTAATAGTAGTAGTAGTAGTAGTAGTAGTAGTAGTAGTAGTAGTAGTAGTAGTAGTAGTAGTAGTAGTAGTAGTAGTAGTAGTAGTAGTAGTAGTAGTAGTAGTAGTAGTAGTAGTAGTAGTAGTGCACCAATACTTAAGAACGTTTACGCTTACGGCCGACCAATTTTGATAAGTTTGAAATCCATAACAATAGGTTTAGAAGAGGTTTGGTTAGGTCAGTAATAGTCTGATAAATTAAGGAAACAGTAGAGTTGTGTTGGTATCTATATATATATATCTCTGGAGCAATTGATTCCTCCAAGCAACAAACTACCACTAATGTTGATCATCTAGTCCCGTTGTTTCCTGGGTGACTTAGGAGGAATCACGGTGCTCCAATTTATGTACCAATAGAGTTAATTTAATACTCCCTTAACTTAGGAATTGCTTGTGTGTTGAAATCTATAACATTAAGTTTATAATTTTTTTTGTTACGTTAATAAGTCTGATAATTTATTAAGGTAGGAATTTATTTATTGTGTGTAACCTAATCTGTCTTGTGCTTTTGTTATTGTTGTTGTTGTTGTTGTTGTTGTGGTTGTTGTTGTATTATGGTCTGTTTTCTCTCTCATTATTATTTATTATGTGCAGTGATAATAAGTTACTTATCTAATATAAATAATAATTATATAATTCCGTTTATTCATAGACATGCATCTCATACCTCTCTAACACCTTTTTCTGACGCCATATAACCTCGCTGTTGCAGCGCCTAATATAAATCCATAGACATCAATCTTTATTAGGTTGAGTCCTAATTGATATGTTCAGTATCTCTATCTATATCCTCTTATTATTCATATACTTAAATCATAAATTATATTATAATTGTAAAGCCTCATGAAGCATAAGAAAGATGATGGACAATAATAATCTAGCGGTCACTCCCTGACCATAATATCTAGCCCACGTGAGTCAAAGACAGATATCTAAAAAAGCAAGCGGGTTCTGGACGACAGCCCACCCAAACCATCACGAAGGCACACACATCTCGGACCAATAGAGGCTTCAGGTGGGCTGTCGTCTAGAAACTGCCTGCTCCAGATTTCGGGCTTCGACTCAGATGGGCTAGGGCTCGTGGATTGAGAGAGTACGTACCTTATTTTCATAGCTCATATTCTATCCTCTATTACCTTTTGGATCCTATTGCTGATGTCTTAAGGACCCTGTGATCATATATGAACATTAGAGGCTTCTGATTTCTCCTGACCATGCCACGAAATAAGCTCCTTCCATATTGGTGGTATTTCGTGGCAATAATTGAAGGACTCGTTAATCTCCAATTTTCAGAGTGTATCACAGGTTTCCTTAATTAAATAAAGTATTGGTGGGTCAACATGGGTGGTCGATGATGTGGTGAACATTATTATTATTACGAGTCTAGATATATATATTATGTTATTTATGTTATTTATATTATTTATTTTTATACTAAAAAAGTAGTCACTGATAATATCTTTTGTTTGGAAGTCTTAATTTAAGGGGAGATATTCTTTTTGGTGACTTGGAGAAACTTAATTCCTCCCAAGGATGCCAGGAAACAGGACCTGATTATCAAACAATAATGGTGGTGTCATGTTGCTTGGAATTATTTTGGAGGAATCGGTTGCTCCAAATTTACCAACACTGTACTATATATATATATATATACCCCTTAGAAGTTAATGGATAGAACAGAATTATTTACCCATCGACTGTGTAATTATGAACCATGACTGCTTATGGAAATAAAAAAACTTCTTCTCTCTCAACATCTGATAATGCACAGAGAAAAATCTTTACCAACTAAAAAAATAATAATACTAATAACAATAACAACAAGTAAATAAAAAGGACAATTCTAGAGAAAGATATCCCTGAACTAGAGAAAGACTAGAGTATTAGATTTTCTAGAATAACTCTAATGATCTGATGACGAAACTGAATTAACAACATTGATATTTTGCCCACAGTATTCATTTTTATTTAGAATATTTGTTTCCAGAAAAAAATCCTGAGAAGAGAATAATATATTGTGAGGGATAATTTGGAGGATGAACAAGTTTTTTTCCTTTCCTTCCATTATTATTATTATTATAAATATTGACCCGAATATACTTTTATGACATGCAGCTTTGATCCCAGCGGTGTTTAATTAAGTGGAAAGTACAGTGTTGGATAATGTGGAGCAACTGATTCCTCCAAACTATTCCAGGCAACAGGTTATTATTATAGTTGCTGTTTCCTGGCATACTTAGGTGAAATCAAGAGGCTCTAATGTATGTATGTATGTATGTATGTACCAAAAGCATACGATCTCTTTAATTAGGCTCTTAAGCTCTTACACGTATCTGTCCCATCCTCACTTTATATACTATGTTATAATCTATATACAAAATTAATTAATAGAAAACTATAAAGTAAAATAAATAGATGCTTAAAATGGTAAAAATATATTCAAATTCCAGCAGGTACACAGTGTAATATTCATATATGTTCATGTTCTCAATCCAGTTAAAGGAAATAGTTAATAATTGATAAGGTAAACATATTGATGAATATAATTCTAATATAAGCAGCACAAATAACGAGTGAAGAGTAATTCACTTTTTCCAAAGAGTCGTGGATGTGTCACGTGTTGAAGAGAAATTATAAAGAAATATTCGGAGTGTGAAAACCTATAAAATAATAGTGTATTTAGTTTAGAAAAATAAATAAGATATATTGGAAGAAATAGCTTCTTGTTCATGATAATAATTAATGTTTGCCGCAATAATGTGTTTCTTACTTTCTTTCTTTCTTTATATACGGTATATATATATATATATATATATATATATATATATATATATATATTTTTATTATTATTATTATTATTATTTTTTTTTTTTTTTACTTTTTTTTTTTTTTCATATGTGTGAAAAGTGGATAATATTATAGTGTCCTCGTCACGGAGTATATGTTTATCTAGTATATATTACATTATCTACAATCATGAAAGGAAGCATGTAAGCTAGATATATTTATATACGGTACCACAAAATATTCCTGGTCACTTATTCAACTCTCAATGTACAGAACAGTAAGTCCAAAGGGAATCTGATGGCAGGAAATGAACCCATGTTTGTTAGGCTACAGTGAACGTGGTAGGTTATACAATGCAACAATCCTATTTAAAGTGTGTACAGTAATTATTTTGTCTATACTGTATTGTAGTCATTTATAACCGTGTTTTTTGTTGTTATTATTATTATTATTATTATCATTATTATTACTATTATTATTATTATTATTATTATTATTATTATTTTTATTATTATTATTATTATGTTTGTTGAAGGTGAAGATACTTAGATTCTTTGTTAATTAATTCTGTAGGAATCAGCAAGAGGTTTCGAAGTGGTCATTATGAGGGAAGAAGTTTAACAAGGGACCCTGTGATGTAGTCAGACAATTGGAGATAAATAAGTCCTTCAAATTTTGCCACGAAACACCACCTATATGGAAGGAGCTTGTTTTGTGGCATGGTCAGGAGGAATCAGAAGCCTCCAATTTTCATACACGATAACAGGGCCCTTAATTAAGTGAATGAATTATTAGTATTGTTGTTGATCTGGCATTTATTATTAATAAGTATATTGTATTATAATTATAGGACAAATTAATGGTATATTATTAACATATAACCATGGAATGTGCATATCAATACAGTAGTTTAAAAAAAAATACAACAAAATAGATGTATGTTATTGTGTCACTTTGATGTTTTGATCTGTTGAGGACCCCGTGATGTCGTCAAGCAATTGGAGGTTAAAGAGTCCTTCATATATTGCCACGAAACACCACCTACTGTACATGTATAATGAAGGAGCTTGTTTCATGGCATAGTCAGGAGGAATCAGAAGCCACCAAGTCTCTCATACACGATCATCACAGGGTCCTTAAAGGTGTCGTCTCGAGTTGAATTGCTGAGTTGAGGAGAAAGACAAAAAAAAAAAAACTCTGTCTATACCTACGTACCGTTCGTTTATAGACATACCGTATAGCGAAGAGTCTGTTACTGTTATAAGAGTGTTTATTATGATCATTTTGGAGGATAGGTATATAGGCTATTAATATTATGGGGAGTCGTTCGTGGTATGGACTAGGCCTAAATAAATAATATGTGTAAAAATAGCCTATAGAGAGAGAGAGGTGTTGTGGGTATAGGGCATTTATTATAATATAGGCTGTTTGTATCCTATACTAGCCAACCAATATGTAGCATAAATCATACCTGTAATGTTGATGTTGTTAAAGTTTATTGAGTTGATTTAAGTGATTGTGTTGACCTGTTTCGAGTAGTGTGTTGACAGCAATACAATACAGTAGTTGTTTGGGTACGAGCATCGGAACACATACACACACACACACACACACACACACACACACACCCACACACACTCATTACAACTTTGATATAATACACATACACACACACACACACACACACACACTCATTACAACTTTGATATAATACACATACACACACACACACACACACACACACACACACACACACACACACACACACAGGGGACAGTACAGTACTCCATTCCAACCGCTTGTGATGATGGCGAGTACAATAAGTACATACATACATTAATTAATTACGGGACCCTGTGATGAGAGTCTGAAGATTGGAGTGAAAATGAGTCCTTTAAATACTGCCACGAAACACCTCCTATAATTACTCTATCTTAGGATCTTGTTTCGTAGCATATTCAGGAGGAATCAGAAGACTCCAATTTTGTTCTTGTCATACCATATCACAGAGGTCCTTAATGTTGGGGATAGAATGTTGTTGGTGAATCGTGTGGTTGTGTCTTTCTCCCAGCCCGCTGTGCTAATGTGCTATGAACCAGACTAGGTGATGTTGTGATCCAGATTTGTGATACGTTTTCGATGAATTTGGGGCCTCCGATTCACCAACAAATTGCTATTCCCCTCTACGTTGTCAAAGAGGGTATTTGCCGTTTCAAACTAGATGTAGATATATATTATATGTAAATTATATGTTGAATACTGTAGATAAAGTGTATATATACATAAAGAGGCTTGATGTTTCATTCTCCTATTTAAGATGCATCCAAAAAATGTACCAGAGTTTTTTTTGTGTGTGTCTTATAATAAAAGTTCGAGTAGGATTAAACTTGTCATTGTGATGAGGATAACTTGTAAAAACAATTGTAAAAAAACTCATTCAAAATCATCTTATGTAGTTATAGAGAGACGAGAAGGATAATGTTTATGTTTGTGTGTGTATGTATGTGTGTGTGTATGTATGTGTGTGTGTGTGTGTGTGTGTGTGTGTGTGAAATACTGTAAGAGGGAGGGACAGCAATATTAGTCCAATATAATAAAGAGGAAGCAAGAAATGATACAAGACAAGGACTGATTCAGATATATATACATATATATTTCCATGAGCAATGTTATACTATGTGATGGTGACTAACGCATCCCTATACACAACATTGATTGATAAAAATAAATCACTATTATTATCCTTATTATATCCTTACAAAACAATTACATACACTAACTTTACCCAACTATACACTCCACTCTTCTCCCTTCAATTTAATTTTCTTGTCTATTGTTCTGCTGTACATTATACCAAAACACACACATCCATATAACACACCACACCAGCCAAATCTTACGCCCAGGATCAATAACAGTTACTATTTTATGATCACAATCTCTGTAAGGGTAAAAAACGAAGCATGTGAAATGGAACTGGGGCCCCAACGCACACTGACTCACTGACTGCAAGGATTATACTGTTGTCATGTTGGAGAGATAAGGTTAATGAAGTGTCCTGTCATAATGAGTTGTAGTCAGAACATTTGGAGATAAATGAGTCCTTAAAAATATTGCCACGAAACACGACCTACATTTAAAAGGAGATTGTTTCATGGCATGGTAAGGAGGAATCAGAAGTCATCATGATCATAGGGTCTTTAAGGGGATTAGAAGGTCGGTGATTCCTCCAAAATATACCAGGAAATATATGACTTTAATTAATGTTACTTTAATTAAGGGACCCTGTGATGTAGTCAGAAAATTGGAGTTATATGAGTCCTTTATTAATTGCCACGAAACATCACCTATATGGAGGGAGCTTGTGTCATGGCGTGATCAGGAGGAATCAGAAGCCTCCAGTTTTCATACACGATCACAGAGTCCTTAACGAGGTAACTGTTTCGTGGCACAGTCTGGAGACATCAGTAGCCCACCAATAAATTAAGAGAATCTCCCACTAAGATTTTTTTTTTTTTTTTTTAATGCCAGTGAATTGAAGGGAGTTATAATTATTCTCAAACTATGCCATGATGAAAAAAACACGAGAGAAAATAGATAAAATAACAGTAGGAGTAAATAATAATAGATTATAACAGATAAAATTATAATAGAAAATAGATAATAGTAGATAATAACAGATAATGATAATAGATAAAATATAAAATTGATAATATAATAATGGAATTAGTCTTTTGTGGCACAGTGTTCACAAATTTGCCAACAAAATAATATAAAAATATATGACAAAGATGACAACAAGAATATAGATAGAGGAAGGGTATAAGAATGATGAGATGATGAGTCAATGAAAACAAACAACACACTAATCTTACAATAAACATAATGAAAATATTAGACAAAGGTAAGATCCATAACTTGATTTGGTCCATGTATTAAATTATGATTATACACTTAGCATTTACAGAACCCTATTGATAAGATACTGTACAGTCACTAGCACTACTAAGTATACAGCTTTGGTTGAAGCTTTGAACAGTCCAATATCACCAATGAAGTATTTCCAATGGAGATATTATTGAGCTTTTATTTTCTGTCTCTTTAGGTATTCGAAGCACACCTGGATACTTATTAGTGCTCTTGACTGTACACTGGTGAACATAAATGATTTCCTAACATACTTATTTAATTAATTAAGAATAAACTACATTATAATGCATATACATATTATTTTTACAACTTATATTTGCAAATATATTTTTCTCCCGGTTTCGAAATATACCATAATTAAGTTTTCATACTGAGCAAAGGCATAACAAACCGATTACACGAAACATAATAATAATAATAATGATGATGGAGCCTGTTTTGTCAACGAATTTTTATAACTTATATGCGGAAATAGGGGACAGGCTTTCTATTCCCCCCCCCAAACCCTGTCCCCCTATTCCCGCACCCCCCCCCCCCCCAAGCCTGTCCCCTACTCCAGCATCTCCTTAATGGCATAGTGTGGAGGAATAGGTGGACTTCAGTTCGCCCTTAAGCAACAGAATCCTCCAAATTATTTCAAGCAACAGAGCACCATTATTTTTGCCCGTATGGTCCTGTTTCCTAGCATACTTTGGAGGAATCAAGACACTCCAATGTAACAAAAAACGAATGACCGCCTTAACCCCAACAGGATAATTAACACACAAGTAAACACTGCTTCTCAAATTGGTCTTGGAAATTCATTATATTGTATCTTCCTGATATAGTTAGAAAATATTGACTAAGGCAATTTATTTTTTGAATTATGAAGAAATGCAACTACAAAATGACGACATGATTTACACAAGACGCGTATCCGGGCCAGCCAGACAAACAGACATACAAACAAACAAGTACAACAACAACAACAACAACAACAACAACAACAACAACTCCAAACACAGACATTCTATACATACGGCAAGGAGAAATAATAACTGAATATAATATTTTAAATTGTTAGCAGGTGGGGTTAGGTCACATTACAGTAGCTCGCCTCAGGTCACGTTATAATTAGCCAGGCTGGGTCAGAGGAGGTCCTGTGTTAAACTTGAATGAAACTTTGAGACTCTCAGAGAAACTTATCATTACAGTTTTAGATTGTTTGTTTTTGTCATTATATTTATACTTTTTTTTTAAGGTACACCAGGTATAGTTCATTTTCTTCGTTGTCGTTGGTAAAATTTCATCCACAGTCAATATCGAGACGCAAAACATCAATAATTATAACAAAAAATTAACATAACAAAAAATAAATATAACTGTGATTAATCAGGCCTCGGCGACTACCTAAGAAGGATATCACTCATACGCCACACACACATTCACACACATACACCTACACACACACACACACACACACACAAACACACACACACACACATACCTACACACACACACACACAAACACAAACACACACGCACATACACACATACACACACACACACATTCCTTATAATCATACGCTCTTTCGAATCCAAACCTCCATCTTGATACTCTCCTCCCCACACGCATTAAATATATTATATAAATTCATCTTAAGGCAAAACAACAACAAGAACAACAACAACACACTACAAGTACCGTACAGTCACGGATGTACAAACAAACACAAGGCTAAAAAAAAAAAAAAAAAAAAAAAAAACTTCGATCATGATTGGTCTGGTGTGATGGTTGTATAAAATAATGATGGCAACAGCTGCTCATAATGCCCCCGGGAATAAAGAAGCTAATTTTCAGTAACCATCGTCTGAAGTGTTTTACAGGAGATATGCACATGTAGATTTTCTTTTCTTTTCATTTCTTTTTTTTTCTTAATTAAGGACCCCATTGATGTAGTCAGAAAATTGGAAGATTAATTAGTGAGTCCTTCAAATATTGCCACGAAACACCACCTACATGAAAGGGGCTTGTTTCGTGGCATAGTCAGGAGGATTCAGAAGCCTTCAAGTTTTATACACGTTCACAGGATCCTTAATAGCTATTTTGAATGTGTGTATTATAGGGAAACACTCAATCATATGCTACAACGTATGTTCATAATAAACACACACACACACACACACACACACACACACACACACACACACACACACACACACACACACACACACACAACCATGTATAATTTATAAGGCTGTCTGATCTAGTGCATTATTTTTCTATCTACCATAAATTTAGATAGATCCTGGATAGCCGCTTGAAGAATCATAAACCAAAAACACTCATGATTTTAACAATGATTAAAGACTCTGTGATTGTGTTGAGAATTGGAGGCTTCTGATTCCTCCTGTCTATGCCACCAAACACGCTCCTTCCCTAAAGGTGGTGTTTCGTGGCAACATTTGAAGGACTCATTTATCTATATTTTTTTCTGACTATATCACACGGTCACTTAACGTGTTTGTTGTGTCACACGGGTTTTGAACATTTAATTGCATTTTTTAGGGGAGAACTTCCTTTGGGTAAATTGGAGGGCTGGTAATTCCTCCAAAATATGGCAGGAAATAAATCACCTCAATGTTACTATTAGGTCTGTTTCGTGACATAGTTTGGATGATTCAATAGTCCTTCAATTTACCAAAAAGCTGTTCATATTTAATTATGTAGAGTTATAGTAAAGGAGGGAAAACTATTTATTCTCGGAGAACTGAATTTTACTGATTCCACCAAATTATGACAAATAAATTATAATGACTTAGTATTACTTGGATCTAATTTCTTTGGCACAAGTTTGAAGGAATCAGTTTACTCCAATTTAACGACAGTATCACAAACAGACTCCTTAACCCTTTGACATCGAGAGGGTCAAGCCAACCATTCATATATATATTTTTTAGTTAGAATTTTGAGTACTGTAAAAATTAGCATCTACGAATATAATTATCATGGACATAATTCTCTCACGAAGCGGAACTCCTTATGAAAGAGTGTGAAATTTATCTCTATGGTATTTAATTAATAAGGATGAGAACGAAACTCACTTAAATATATACTCTGGTCCGTGGCTGTACAGTTGGCCACAAGAATTCGTAATAAACAGGCTATATTATGGAAAGAGAGATCATAATAATTCTCAAAGTACTGCAATGAATGGTCCACTAAGCGACTCTGCGATTACCATTCCAATAAACCTAATAATTATATTGTATTGCACTTTAATACATAGTTTTTACGTTTTCTCAATGTTATACACTATCGAATACAACAACAACAACAACAACATGTGTACGAATTCTTGTGACCAATGAATGTATAGTCGGCAAAAAAAAGTATTGAAACCTCCTTATGCATAATTATATTTTATTTCAATATTTCAATGTAAGGGTGATTCCAATACTTTTTTTGCCGACCCTACATTACAATACAAAGACACTTATATCCACCTCACCGTCTTATCACTTCTTATTATTCCTCCTCCAACACCTGGTATCAAAGCGCTGTAGTTTCCCCATCACATCATCACTTGTAAATTCCAAGCATGTCTTACGAATCTATATTACTTTGTTGGCGTCACACTGGGCACACTAACTTGTCGTCTCTCCTCCTCAAAAACAACAACTACAAAAACTATCTACCTTACTATAAGTCGTTCAAGCAAGTAAGATTGTTCAATAAATAAATAAAGAACAAATGATTGGAAACTGATATGAAATGAAATAATAATTATGCCGTTAGTACTTGATGTTGTTTACCGTAGCTATTTACATTCATTAAAATTATATCAAGTTACACTACACTTTTAAGGACCCTGTGATCGTGTATGGAAATTGGAGGCTTCTGATTACTCCTAACCATGCCACGAAACAAGCTCATTCAACGTAAGTGGTGCTTCATGGTAATATTAAAGTTTGAAGGACTCGCTTATCTCCAATTTTCTGCCTACATCTCAGGGTCCCTTAATAAAATCTCTACTGTACTAAGCAGGAGCGTCTATAACACAAGAAGACCTTCATTGTGGCCAATATTCTAACATCTACACCTCCGTCTGTTTGTACCAGTATTCACAAAACATCCTGGAGTTTTGCACTTGTTAGTATGTTAGTATTTCTGACCTCATCATATTTTTGTTTCAGGTTCATTTCGAAACAGTGAAAGATTTTGCTATTCTATTAGTATAGGCTTATATTATGATTTTAAAGCAGTGTTGAGTTCCAGTTCTTGCCATGAGTGAATACTTATGAACAAAATTTTAACTTAGAGGGAACTTTGCTTTAGTGAATACGGGCCTTGTAGCTGGATTCTTATTGGGACGGCTCGAGAATTATACTTATGAGGCTTCGGTCAGACAGTCTGGGGAACAACAACAACAACAACCACCCAAGAATCGATAAAACAAAATCTGAGGAAGGGATGACAGTGACCTTCAGGTTAGTCTGACCTTTATAGTGTTATGGTGTGAAGTCTGACCTTATAGTCTGTCTTATGTCGTAAAGTCTGACCTTATAGTCTGTCTTATGTTGTGAAGTCTGACCTTTATAGTGTTATGGTGTTTAAAGTCTGACCTTATAGTCTGTCTTATGTTGTAAAATCTGGCCTTATAGTCTTATGTTGTTTAAAGTCTGACCTTATAGTCTTATGTTGTGAAGTAACCCCAAAACAAATTATTTATGAGGAAACCAGAAAAAACCGAGCTGTGATATTTATGTACTAAGGTTAAATTATAAGAAGGTGTGTCGTTGAGTTGGTTTGCTGACATAATGTTGTACTGTAGTTCATTTTTAACCTTTGACTGATACTTATGAGCAGGGATTACTAGAAGGTTGGTAAATCTGGAGCAAATAATTTCTCCAACCGAACGATTCCAAGCAACAGGCTATTATTATTGTTGTATATTATCTGCTCCTGTTTCCTGGTATATATTTTTGGAGGAATCAAGGCACTCTTTATAATGTACCCAAAAGTACAGATTTTTTTTTTTAAATCCCCTGTACTTAACTATATAATTATGTTGTAGAGTAAATGTGCCCAGTGTGACCCAACACCTTCTTAACGATACACACACAACGACCTTAAACATTATACATATACTTACCCATTAAACATATAGGAATTACACACATACGCTCACACACGCGCACACACACACACACACACACACACACACACACACACACACACACACACACACACACACACACACACACACACACACACACTTACCTATGAAGCATATAGGTATTACACATACACATACACATATATATATATATAGGAATTATACATACACACACAGCAAGATGCTATGACCTGTTAATTGGATCGACTGATTTTTTAAACTACTGTACTGAAAAAGAAAAAAAAAAATCAGAAAAAAAAAATCCTGCTTTAAAGTTTGAGATCTATTCGTTGCCAGCAGAGTTCTGTCTTAATAATGAATCTGATTTAAATTATCTGTTAACTATCAGGAGTAAGGGAAGTATGAATTGTATTTCTATCCAAGTGACGTCTCTAATCTCGTTGTATATTATTGTGTAAGAATATTTGAGGCTCATCAGTGCTGTTAAAATTACTGTACATACCTTACTTCAACAAATACCTCTCTATGTTATAAGGTATATTAGCCACACTTACCTCGCCAGGATTCGAACAATGTATAGTTGTTGTTGTTGTTGTTGTTGTTGCTTGTTTTGGACTTAATTAAGGGACACTGTGATGTAGTCAGAAAATTGGAGGTATACAAGTCCTTCAAATATTGCCATGAAACACTACCTATATGGAAGGAGTTTGTTTTGTGGGATGGTCAGGAGGAATCAGAAGCCACCAAGTCTCATACACGATCGATCACAGGGTCCTTAATTAATGCCTATCACTCGTTATGTGGATATTAAGGCAGTCTACTTTTTTTCCTTGTCTCTCCTTATCGTATCTTTCCTTTTCCTCTCCAATGTATGTGTACACTCGTGATACGAAATCCCTGACCAGAGACGAACGACAGGCACCACACATACCCTTCTTTCGAACCTAGCATCTGTATGTGTACTGGGTGGGGAAATGAGCAATACCAGGCGATTCAAAGCTTTCTGCTCCTCACGCTCTGGTCAGAAATTATGTATCACGAGTGTACAGTCTGGGAATTGCTCTTCTATACTCCCAGTGATATCCCTAGTTAAGCCTCGGTAACCTCGTCTTGCCAATTCTGTCTTAAATAACCTGAAATGTGACGTACGAACTTAACAACGTGGGAACAACACTCGAAGCACACACCGACAAACAGAAGGAAATAATTATGTACTGTAAGTGTGTGTGTGTGTGTGTGTGTGTGTGTGTATGTATGTGTGTGTGTGCTTCGACTCTTGTTCATGCCTGCCTCGCGACTCATGATTCACGCTTCATACTGATAATACGATTTGAGGAGTCATATTATATAGGCTGTATTATGGATGTAATATTTTCGTGACGTATTAACCACAAAGTATTTAATTCAATGTATTAATTTTTACCTTCACGTCAATGTAAGTTTCAATGGAGTAACTTAATGGGCGATCCATGAGACGTTAATTAATCATATATGAATTGTTTGAGACTTCGAAACACTGAGACATAATTTCTTCCTGGCTGCGACTGAGAAATTTGGTCTCGAATACTGATGCAAAACTCTATATAAACTTTGGTCTCTGTAACTGTGGATGAATTGGTCTGACGCAGGACCTTTCTTTGCTCGTGACTGTACTGTACATTGGTTGGTGATTGAAGTGGTAGTTGGAGCCAGGACGTCTTCATAATAACACTATATACTCTATTGTAACTCGGCTGTGGTATGATACAAAGTAACTCCTTGTATAATCACTCCTATCTCTGGTAACTATGCAGAAACTTAGGAAAAACCTATCTCACCAAACACCCTGAATGGTACGGTACAGTCATGGTCAAAAGTCCTACAACCTGGTGAATAAAATCGAGCCATTTGATTGAGAATTTTATGAACCAATATTGCAGAGACCAAAAGTTATGGTTTCATCAGATAAGTTTGTGAAGCCATCTCATTGGAAGGTGTTTCAAGACTATTGACCAGGACGGTACTACACATAGAATAATTATTATGTTGATGGTGTAATTATATAATATGAGTACAGTTGTTGCTTTTGATTGTACAAGTCTATATGTGTGAGTACAACATTGTTCACTTGTTTTCACACTTCAGATAGAGACGATGAATATAGTTGTGAAATTACAGAGAAGCAGGAGGAGAAGCAAAGCCCTTGACCACTGCTGTACAGTCACGTATAATAATTCTGCAACACTATGGAACGACACGACCTTGGCTAATGAATGATACCAAACGTTTGCTGATGGACTTTGTAATCTTGGTTCGTAAGATTCAGTCATATAGAGCAGTTTCAATTTTCTGATGCTTGACATTTGCTCGTGGCTGTACATCTTATTTAATTAAGGGAAAGACCTCGTAAATCAACATAACTTTTGATGGAATTCACGTTGTATTGTATATTCTGTACAGTCAGAGTCAAGAGTTGTAATGTCTGCTCCTGCTAATCTTTGGTAGCTGGACAGGACATGTGACTCACTACTGCACTTAACACTGTGACGGCATACACACAAACACGTAATCACAGAGACACATTTAGTTGTTGTATGTTTGGTTTGTTTCTGCTCATTATTAATATA
>JAWZYT010005560.1:55000-68099 GCA_034508575.1 Petrolisthes manimaculis
AGGAGAGGTGAACGTGCACTCTCTAGGAAGAGGTTTAATTAAAGGAGATCTCTTTATACGTATATAGTCGAGATTATTATGTGGATGAAAAGTTCTGAGAGTGAGCCGCCAGTGTACAACATGTTCAAATGGGTTCAAGGTGAGGGACGCAGGATGATGCCGTTATATTACTCATGCCACGTATGTACAGTTCGTATTTCCGTGGGGTGGGGTAGCGTGCTCCTGTGACTCTATTGGGAAGTAATGACCCACGTAGTCGGCATGCATAAAGCTCTAATGTAATAATAATAATAATAATAATAATAATAATAGACATCAAATTATAAGCAAGCATACATACAAATGTACAGGTATGTACATACATACATACATACATACATACATAGTACATACATACATACATACATACATACATACATACATACTCATCTCACGAAGACATAACACCCCAACTAACCAACCATACAACCAACCTCGTAAGTGAAAACTGCGAACTATATATAGTATTATAAGGTTGATTGATCCTTCCCCTTTCTTTACCTGCACCTCCTCCTTCCCTTCCCTTCCCTTCCCTCGTCGTAACCCAATACAATATTTTTTTTCTTATAGTAAGGTCCACGGAGGGTTGGTGGTGGTTGTTGGTGGTGGTGGTGGTGATTATCCCGGCCCCTAGTTAATGTAGCGTTGGGAACCATATTAGATTATCGGTATATCGAATTAAACCTGAACGGGAATCCTTAAAGGGACCCTGTGCTCGTGTGTCTATATGTGAGACCTGGTGGCTTCTGATTCCTCCTGACTATGCCATGAAACAAGCTCATTCCATTTAAGTGTTGTTTCGTAGCAACGTTTGAAGGACTCCCTAAGAATCCTCCAATTTTCTAACTACAACACGTGGACCCTAAAGGACCCTGTGAACGTGTATGAGAATTGTTGGTGGCTTCTGATTCCTCCTGACTATGCCACAAAATAAGCTCATTCCATATAGGTGGTGTTTCGTGGCAGTTTTGAAGGACTCATTTACCTCCAATGTTCTGACTTCATCACAGAGTCCCTTAAGAGCTTTTAGATAATAGTGGAGCGTTTTTTTTTTGTTTTTTTTTTAATGATGGTGTTGTAAAAGGAGACATGACGAGGGAGGGGGGGGGGAGGTCACTGATAAATATTGCCAGATTTCGTTTTTATTTTTATTTTTTATTTAGTTTTTATCGTCTTCTTTACTTAATTAATGGAAGGGACTCGTGAGGGTATATTATTGAAGGGCTGCTGATTCCTCCAAACTAGGTCACGAAACGGATCCCCTATTGGTAACACTGAAATGATTTGTTTCTTTACATACTTTGGAGGAATCAGTAGCACTCCAAATTATCATATATAAAAGGTACTCCCCTTAAATTTTTCTTCTTCTCTCTCACTCTCTTTTTATTACTCGTTCTTTTGATATCATAACATATATATTGCTACGTTGTTTTTTTTCTTTTGATTTTCTCGTCATCTTCATGGTCAGGTACAGCCACAATCAAATATCCACCGACACTTTCCTTCCATCGTAGTAAATTTCTTGGCAATAAAGAACAACACGTGTATGATGTTGCAGCACCTCATAATAATAATTGAAGGGGTTGAGTTGAAGTAAGGTGTTATATGGTTATATTTTGATATGATACTGATTATTTGCACGATGGAAGGAAAGTGTTGGTGGTTATTTGATTGTGGCTGTACGTCATGGTAGTACAACAACTTTATCGTCACTCACGGGCTGAGGATGAATGTGGACAATCTTTTATCATTTATTATTGATAAAAGCATAGATTTCGTAGAATGAAAAGACATGATGAAGGATCCCCATTAATTAAGGCTTCACATATTTGGATGATCACGCCTGCCAAACCTAATCAATTTTATAATTATATTACTATAAAAAATATTGAAACCAGCGTAACTTGACACAAACATCAAGCATAAACGCAACACAACACAACACTACAAAATATGACCACCACAACACAACACAACACAACACAACACAACACAATACGACACAACACAACACAACACAACACAACACAACACAACACAACACAACACAACACAACACAACACAACACAACACAACACAACACAACACAATACGACACAACACAACACAACACAACACAACACAACACAACACAACACAAATATCGTACTGTACAATACAACAACCAAACCTTAAGTCAATCTATAAGATCCGTAGTCAAGAACATCCGTGGTGTATACGACGATAACACTTGGTAATGGGGTACGATGGCTCTATTGTTTTTTCTATGGAGTCGTCGTAACGGAACCAAGCTCTCGTATGCACCAACCACCATGAATGTTCTTGAATAGGGTTCGGTCATAACACTCACCTCGACACTCTTTTTCTTCTTAATGCTCTGGTGCTTGAAGGAGTTAAAAGTGTCCTGGCAGGTGTCACAGTAGCGTTCCTCCCTAGACACGGTGGTCACGATGGAGAGGTAGCTGAAGGAGATGACATTGAGAGGCAGAACCCAGGCCGCCACGAAGAAGGAGAAGATGTAGATGCGAGTATTGGTCACATCTGATAGGTAGTCGAAGCTGTGAGGACGAGTGAGGGAATGAGTGAGTGAGTGAGTGAGTAAGAGGGAGGGATGAAGGGATGGAATGAGCGTGTGAATGAGTTAGTGAGTGAGAGGGAGGGAGGGAGTGAATGAAGGAGTGAGTGAGTGAGAGGGAGGGATGGAGGGATGGAATGAGTGAATGAGGGCATTTGAATGACTTAGTGAATGAAAGGGATGGATGGAATGAGTGAATGAAGGCGTGAGTGAGTGAGAGGTATGGAGGTATAGAATGAGAGAATGAGTGCGTGAGTGAGTGAAAGGGAGAGAGGAAGGGATGGAATGAGAAAATGGGCGTGTGAATGAGTGACGGCGTTTATAGTTGGTTAATGAGTTGATGTGCGAGTGTGTATGTTTGGGTTAATGTAGGACGCTAGGTGATTGATTATAATGTAGGATGGTAGGTGATTGGTTATAATACATATTGTGTTATGTAGGTAATGGCTTGATTATGTATGCAGCACTCGATGTAATGATATATGTATATTTTTGTTATATATATTTGTAATTGCTTTATAATATGGTAATAGTAAAAATCATCATTTGCCACTACCAGCTTTTGGAACCAACATTTCAGATCCCTCCGAGCAAACCTACATACAAACACCATTTCCATCCCCACAACTTGCCTTCATGAATCAATAAATGTCTTGCTTCGGACACAAGTTGTATGTACAGTCACTCATAAAAGTAAAGACACCCCAGGCACGACACCTTTTAACTCGTGTGATATCGGTTCTGGTAACATTGTAAAGTCATGGTCTAATGTACTGCAACACCTTCCAATGAGATGGCTTCGAAAAAGGATCCGAAACTATAGCTGTTGGTGTGTGCAATTTTGGTTCATAAAATTAACTCAAATAGCTCGCTTTTATTCACCAGGTTGCAGTACATTAGACCATGACTTTACCTGACGTCAGAGGTGGTGGTGTGTGTGTGGTGTTTGGATTAAGGCTGGTTTGCTCGAGATATTATTTCAACTCATGCTTCGTCTCATCTACCCTTAGTTCAGGGTGAGTCGAGCAGATCAACTTCATATCTCAAACGCCATCACTGACGTCACGTACACTGTTGCCAGAACTGATATCACACGTATAAGAAGGTGACTGGCCTGTTGGGGTTTTAATTTTTATGAGTGACTGTACCTCTTGGCTACCTCCACCCAGGGGCAGTCTTTTCAGATAGAACCATATTAGTATTATGTAGGTTAGTCTTGGGGAAAACAAGCCACTTGCCCATTTAGCCTTGAAAATGTTGGCCTTCTTGGATCAGGCTGGCAATTTCATAAAACGCTCGTTATTGAAAGTCAGGCGAAGAGGTAAATGATCTATTGAACTTGATGGAGAGGAGGGCTGGGTCGATGCAAAGAGAAGTAAACAAGGGAACACAAACATAAGCAAAATTAGAGTCTGCAGGAGAGAGCTGAATGTTTACCTCTTGCTTCTTATATGCTGTACAAGACAAACTGGTTGAATACATGGTAGCAAGAATAACTGAACACATTCTCAATTTTTACACAGGAAATTCCAAAGAGAAAGTTAATTTGAAATACATATGTAATTTGTAATCAAAGGCCATGGCGTGTACACATTACCCCCCTCCCCCCTTTACACACACACAAACACACACACAGTCCTCCCACCAACACTAATTAGGTTATAAGAGGTCACTGACTACAAGGTTGACGTGAGCAAATCTGACCTTGGGACCTTGAGGGACGAGAGGAGAGAGTAGTAGTATCTTCTCCAGAAAGGCTTCTCCATAACTAATAAGGTCATTGTTTATATTCAAAACTACTATAATATAATAAGTAATTTCTCCAATACCATCTAAGAGGTACAGAGATGTGGGATACTTCAAGTGCTACCGATAGTCTAAAGGTATTGTATATATTGAATATTTTTATAAATATTTTTTGTATGTATATATATTTTGTTTCTTACCTGCAGGTGGTGAGGAATCCTTCTGGGGCGTAGTGGATGTTAGCGAGGCCCACCAGCGGCATCACAGAGAAGGTGAAGGCGTACAACCACGTCACTAATATCATCCCCACCACCTTCACAACACCAACACCAGTAAACAATCAGGGGTGAGTATACGTGTTTACATTTACTCCTCCACTTCACTGTCTGTCTGTCTATCTATTTATCTACCTACCTATCTATGTATCTATCTATCTATCAATATATCTGTCTACCTATCTATCTGTCTGTCTATCTAACTACCTATCTATCAACTTATCTACCTATCTATCTGTCTGTCTATCTAACTATCTATCTATCTATATGTCTATCTGTCTGTCTATCTGGTGGTGATAGTAGGAGTATGGGTGGTGATTTAGGGGGGGGGGGGAGCAGTGGTAGGTAGGTGGTGGTGGTAAGGTGGTGGTAGGTGGCACAGACAGACAGACAGAAGGGAGTGATGAGACAGACAGACAAACAGACAGACAGACAGACAGCTGCTACGGGATGTTGTGTGGAGTCAAAGTTTTCATTTAATTATTTTTTCCCCGGATTATAATTTGGATTCTAGATATGGAGCCTCATTTACATAACGCACAAAATTAATGTTACAGCATATGGCGCACCACATCATAACTATCTTTATTAAACTAAAAATATTCTGTACCTACGAGCGAGAGTCGGTAGTGCAATAAGCGTACAAGTTCCTACAGTCCAGTTTTTACATCTGGGTTTTTGTTGACGTCCAAAACACTTTAGGAACACTAATGAAAAGTTTCGACACCTAAAATTACTTCCCTTGATTAAATGTCATAACTAAGTCAGCTCTGTGCCAGGCGTCTTCATTTTTCAGCATAAGTTACTGAATGCAAATGTTGGACTGCTATTTTTGTTTTGGTAGAAGAATAAGAATAAGAGGAACAGTACGAGCACCCTCCTATCAAAAGCAACTAGGACACCTGCTCGAAGTCAACGTGTGGAAGGATTACATTGTTCTAACCTTCCCAATTGTGTTTAACCTTTCCAATTGTGTTGATCTAATTCAGTATTGATGTAAAAGTTGAAGGGATGTCTCGCCTCTGACATACACCTGTATCGTCTGTCACCAACCATCAGAAATGTGATATTAAACAGTATATGTATGTTTCGTGTTGGATCATTTGACCTTTAAGAGTGATATGGAATCCTGACAGTAGCTGCTGATGTTGTACCTCCCCAACAAATCCCTATATAGTAGTCTTCAGAAACATCCATCCATCACACAGTAAAGTATCTATGACCAGTACTGACATACACTCACTTCACACCTTATGCACTCACTCCAGACACACTCACTCAGCATACACTCTCAATATATACATCCACTCCACTCCCGTATATAACAGATACTCCCTCCCATTGCACACACACACACACACACACACACACACACCATGCACCTTCCCATTGCCCCATCAAGCACTGCCTCACCTGCCTGTTGGAGAGTCTCTTGAAGGGGTCGAGGGGGTAGGAGATGACGAGGGTAGCGGTCGAAGGAGATAGCAGCCAGGGTCATGATGGAGGTGGTCCCTGTCAGTCCCCACCATAAACCCATAGGCGTCACAACCTGAAGCAGATGAGTGGATGAAGAGATGGATGGATGGATGGAATGGTTGGGTTGATGGATGGAATAGGTAAAAGGCTGGGTGGATATGTGGAATGGTTGGGTGGAATGGATGGATGGATGGAATAGGTAAAAGGCTGGATGACATGGTTGGGGATGGTACTCTTCTTGCCACACTCACCGACTTTGCCAGTAGCGGGCCCCCTCGTGTAGTGAGTTGTGGGACCACCAGAGCCATGGCAGCCACCAGGAAGAAGTCACTGATGGCCAGGTTGAGGATGAAGAGGTTGGAGGGGAGTTCTCAGGGCACGCGAGCTGGTGGGGGAGAGAGAGGTGGAAGATAGTTACATAGAGAGAGAGAGAGAGAGAGAGAGAGACGAGAGAGAGAGAGAGAGAGAGAGAGAGAGAGAGAGAGAGAAGAGAGAGAGAGAGAGAGAGAGAGAGAGAGAGAGAGAGAGAGAGAGAGAGAGACAGACAGACAGACAGACAGACAGACAGACAGACAGACAGACAGACAGACAGACAGACAGACTGAGAACTAAAGAAAAAAATAAGATATATAAATAGAACTAAACAAAGAAAGGACGAAAACGATGGGAAATAAGAAAGAAACAACAGATATATCAACAAACAAACAAACAACAGAAGAAAAAACATGAAAAAAAAAAAAAAAAAAAACAGGCCTCACAAAACAAACGAAAAAAAACAAACCTACAAACCGGAGAAAATGGTGAGAAGAAACCAACCTCCAATTACCCGAACCAAACCATACAAAACACACAACCTAATGGCCCTATATATTATTTTATTTTATTTTTTCTTTATTTCTAGTTATTTATTCTTTATATATTATTTTTAGTTGTACTTTTATTTATTTATTTATATTTATTTGTTTCTATTTATCTATCTATATCTATATATATATATATATATATTTTTTTTTTTTTTTTTTTTTTTTTACTTTTACTTATTTCTAGTTATTTATGATATCTATTTATCTGTTATTTTCATTTTTTTTTTCATCTCATTATATTTATTTATTATTTCTAGTTATTTAGTATTTTCCTGTATTATTATTATTATTATTATCTCATTTCATTTCTTTTACGTTTCGTGGCAGTGTCAGGAAGAATCAGAAACTACACACCAGGTTTCATACAAAATCACAGGGTTCTTAGGGCCCTCCTCTCTCTCTCTCTCTCCTCTCTCCTCTCTCTCTCTTCCTCTCTCTCTCTCTCTCTCTCTCTCTTTATTCAACCATCCCTACCACCCGACCCTTCCCCAGCTCTCTCTCTCGCTCTCTCTCTCTCTCTCTCTCTCTCTCTCTCTCTCTCTCTCTCTAACACACGTCTGTTCCTGACACGAGACCACTCACAGTATCTCTCTACTTCACCCCCCATTCACTCTCGTCCCCAAATGTCCTCCACTGCCATTCTCCCTTCATCTTCACCAGAAAAAAATATATATACAGACATAAAAATAAGAACAGAAAACAATATACAAAAGAGAAAAGTTGCTTCAGACCATCGAGTAAACTACTCCGAAAGAAAGACATAACTTTACACAACTCGTTATTACGCTATGAAGAATGGGTGAAATGGAATAGACATCTGGTTACACGCCGATGTGAGCAACGCAATGGGAATACACAGAGTCAAGACAAGTACATACATACGTAAATATAGGGACTGTAGTCACAGAATGGTCTGGCTGCAAAGAAAGGTTGGTTTAGTTATAAGTTTTTCCGAGAATATTTAAGTTGAAGGATACCAAAAAGTTCCCGCAGTATATATATATATATATATATATATATATATATATATATATATATATATATATATATATATATATATATTATATAGTATATATATATATATATATATATGTTCACCTACGACTCTGTTATGTTATGCAAACGAAAATCATAACATTACCGCCACTCCTCAGTTTTGTCTTTTTACCCTGGACTTTTTTTTTTATATTCTATCTCCCACCTCCCCCCCCCCTCCTATACCCACCACCCACCAACTAGCCAGCTACACCTCACACATTTCAAGCTTTGTGTCATGTTCAATAGAAAGGTGAGGAAATGATTATACAGTAGGTCGTTGTCATGTTGGAAAGGTATATAGTGCTTCGTTCGTTTCGGTAATGTTGTTTGGAAGTGCAAGAGTGTTGACTGCTAATGTGCACAAAGAAGCTGCTAATGTATACAGAGAGCAAAGTAACGTATGTACACACAGAAAACTGCAGGACTTTAAGTCATTTTATTATCGCGTTATAAACCTTGGTGTCAAAAGCTATATGTCAATAATTCTTATCCAAAACAACACTCAAAGAAAGAGGCAGAGAAGGATGGAAGGTTAAAGAAGAGATGATAGGCAGAAGTAGAATGAAGAGGTTTTAAAATGAGACGGAGAAAGATTGAGAAGAGGAGAAGGGGAATGGGATGCAGAACTCATAAGGGCAAGGCAAGAGAGAAGAGGGTCAGAGGGTCCAGATGAGATTTCACTTCTGTTGTATAGCTTGGTTTGTTACACTCGCTGGCTCTGTCTGTCTATTTGTCTGTTGATACTAAAATGCTAAAATTATTGTCCATCTCTCTTTTTCTTTAAGTGTAAGTTGTCTATTGGTTTGCCTCTTGTTCTGCCTGCTTGTTTGCTTGTGTGTTTAAGATATCTGTCCGTCAGACTTTATGTTTTTTCTTTTTCTGTGTTATTATTTTAAGGGTATGGCAACGACAAGGCCAAAGTTGTCCACTCAGACTATGCCGGAAAATTAAATAAAAGAATATCAGGAGTCCAAAGCCAGATGAAGTTGGTACTCTAGCCTCGTTTTAGTCTGGGGTTAGAGTGAGACGGAGGCTATGGCAAGACATTGGTTTTACTTGAAATAAATATCCTAGTCAACATTTGGTGCCCTGCTGTTATATCCCCTCCCTGCAACTGGGTATTGGTGGCAAGCCTTGACGTGCCTTTGGATGGATGTGGTGACTCAATTTTGATAATGCATCTATAATCATTTTGACTTGGAAGGGAAACAACAAGAAAAACTGAATTTGTCGTGTTGAGAGCCTAGCTGCCTTTCACTCACTTCGTTCCACAGGACTGGCTGTCAGCGAAGCAAGTGGGTGGGATCACTCGACACAAGAGGTCGAGGCAGAAAAACAAATAATATTGCCAAAGGAGACGGAGGGAGCCTGGCTGGCACTCAGGGTCAGTCAGGGGGTAATGACGAGATAACTTTGGAGAAGCGACCTTGATTATTTTTTTGCTCTTCCCTAGGCCTGCTGCTGCTGCTGCTGCTGCCCCTCCTCCACTATACTGCCTCCATCACAAGGAACAAGAAAGGTTAAAGGGGGGGAAAGTACAGTGTTTGATAATCTGGAGCCACTGATTCCTCCAAACTATTCCAAGTAACAGTCCACCATTAGTATTGTTCATCTGGCTCTGTTTCCTGCATGGCACACTTTGAAGGAACCAAGACACTCTTATATACCAAGAGTCTATATTATCTTTATATTGACGTTGCACCCTGCCATCTCCAGCAATGATAATAAATAATGGACTAGTTGGTTACTTTACATTGCTCCTCCTCCGATATGAATACAGAGAGGATGCAGGGATACGCTCTTCCACCTCCTCGGCTCCTCCCACTGAGAAAACTAAATTGAATATAAGAGGAATGAAAAAACGAGGTCGGAGCAAGACCTGGAAGACCCTGCAGCATATACGAAGGATAAGGAGATAAAGATGAGTAACAGCAAGATGATAAACAGCAAGTCATCTCCTTTCCTGACTACCCCTCCTTCTCATAATCAACCTTCTCGCTCTCTCTCTCTCTCTCTCTCCTCTCTTCTCTCTCTCTCTCTCTCTCTCCCTTCATCATCCCCTCGCCTTTCCTTCATCACACATCAACATCTCCTTGAGTCTCAGTGAGGTGTTGACTGATGCAATGCGTAAGCTGATAATCTTTATTATCAATGCATACACGGATATCTTTATTATCAAGCATAACACGGATATCTTTATTATCAAGCACAGCACGGATATCTTATTATCAAGCACAACACGGATATCCTTTATTATCAAGCATACACGGATATCTTTATTATCAAGCATACACGGATATCTTAATTATCAAGCAACACACGGATATCTTTATTATCAAGCATACACGGATATCTTTATTATCAAGCATACACGGATATCTTTATTATCAAGCACACACGGATATCTTTATTATCAAGCACACAACGGATATCTTTATTATCAAGCATACACGGATATCTTTATTATCAAGCGTATATCATTAATACCACAAACTGGCGGAATGAATGCCTTTGGTGGCCTACTAAAACAATCCTAAAGAGTGAGAGTATAGATATTAAAAGATTATTACACCGCGAGCCTGTCCTGAGATATTGTCAAGTGAACCCTGCCAGTCGGGGGGAAAATAAAATAATATTCTTTTATAGGGTGTTTTTCAGGATTGTCGTGTGATGATAATTATGAAGAGAAGGATGGAGATAAAAAGACCCCTTGCATTTTATATATTATCTGAAAATCCCTTAAGGGGGGGAAGTTTTGTGTTGGTAAATCTGGAGCGACTGAAATCCTCCAAAGTAATCCAAGCAACAGAAACACCATTATTTTTGCTCTTCTGGTCCTGTTTCCTGGCAATATTTTTGGAGGAATCTAGGCACCACCCGGTGCTTCCAATGTAACAAAAAAGAATTACCACCTTAAGACGGTTTCAAAAAGGGGAAAAAATTATAGTATACAGTATAATTATTACGTTATAGTATGATAATTATACCTCAGCCCACGAGTATACCCCTACTAACTTAAGGGGAGTAATTAAGAACCCTGTGATCGTGTCTGAAAAATGGAGGCTTCTGATTCCTCCTGACTATTCCACGAAACAAGCTCCTTCCATATAGGTAGTGTTTTCGTGGCAATTTTTGAGAGGACCTCGTTTACCCTCCAATTTTCTGACAACTAACACACGGGTCCCTTAAATTCACTTTTCTTACATCTTTATTGCAGTGCTTGATTCCTCCAAAGTATAGACAAGGAAACAGGACCAGCTGGGCAAATAATCTATAAAGGTGTTCTGTTGCTTGGAATCGATTGGAGGATATCATTGTGCTCCAGATTACCTAACACTATATTAATTCTTCTTTCCTTCGCCTTTATTTAATTGGTGGTGGACTTGTAGGGAAGGGGACGTGGGGGAATGGTCGAATAATAAGAGTGCTTGTCCTGTCTGTCTGTAGTGAATAAAGTCTGGTGTGGTGGTGGTTGGTGGGTGGTGGTGATGGTGGTGGTGGTGATGGTGGTGGTGGTGGTGGTGGTGTTGTGGTGGTGGTGGGTGGTGGTGGTTGATGGTGATGAGTGTTAGTGGTGGCGGTGATGGGTGTTGGTGGTGGTGGTGATGGTGATGATGTTAGTGGTGGCGGTGATGGTGTTGGTGGTGTGGTGATGATGGATGGTTGGTGGTGGTGGTGGTGATGATGATAATGATGTTGATGATGATACAATAATTATAACTGGCAAAAAGTAATAGATAGTGGATAAACGAGAATATACACAAATCAGAAGATGATGATGGAAATGACAATGTGTTGTCCTGTATACAAGTCATTTCGTCTCCAGAATACGTCGCTCACTCTCAATTTAACATCCAGAATCATCCCCATTTCACCTTTTGACCAGATAGACTCGAAGGGCAGATTGAAATAGTACAGAATGGTAGATAAATAACGAAGCTTGACTTGTTCTCCCTTCAACTTAAAAGCGAGTAGGAGCCATAACATTACCATTTATATTAAGAGGAGATTCTCTTGATTTCTCCAAACTATGCCACGAAAACAACAGCCCCCCATTTTGTAACATTGAGATGATGTGTTTCCTGGATAGTTTGGAGGGAATCAGTAGCTCATGGATGCAGTAGTTTACCACCAAGAGAATCTCCCCTTACCATATAGTACACGTTTTGAAGTTTGACCATATGCTTGAGCATATTTTACACACCACACACACACACAGACACACACACACATACACACACACACACACACACACACACAGCACACACACACACACACATCACCACACACACACACACACACGAACTGAACTCGTTAATCAGAGTATCCTGGTTCTAACAACTTATATATCCCCAGTACAGTATGATAGGACCCTATACCTTCAGTACTCTACCTCAAACCTTTGTAACCAAGCCTTGACCAATATACGTAACCTGCCCTAACTAACCCAAAGAGACTTATGTAAACCCTTCTCACCCCTACCTTAACCTAAACCATCCTAAGTTTATTGTCTTGACCTCTGCTACGTTTACCTTTACAATTATATAACCAATATAATCAAACCTTAACTTACTGTATATATATATATATTTTTTTTTTTTTGTTAACCTAAACGATGACCAAATTATATCCTATCGCACTTCAATGAACTTACAGCGACTCTATACTGTATTTACCGACAATTTAATCTCACTAATAGATCCAACCCTTCAATGATTTACAACAACAACTATCCAACCATTACCTACTGTATTACCCCAACGTAGACCCTGTTACCCAAGCAAGACCCTTCTTTTCATCGGTAACCTCTTTGAAACCCCTCATTTTCATTTATACCAATAAATATATACAGTGTATATATATATATACTTTCACGCTAACAAGAAGTATATAGTGAAGTCCGAATAAACCTTCCCTTCCTTCTTGTTTGTACTGTATAGGTAGGCTTGGTTGGCTAGGATCGATGAAAAAGCCCTCCACCTCTATAGAGATGAAGGGAGGTAAGGGAGGAAGAAAAGCCTTTTGGTCCAGTGAGCGGATTTTGGTAGGAGTGTGGCTAGACGGGACTATAGAAGGGAGAAGGAGG
>JAWZYT010005561.1:0-25000 GCA_034508575.1 Petrolisthes manimaculis
AAGATAATTATTATTGATCATTATATTCATCCCATTATCTTATCACGAAAGCCAGGTTTTATTAATAACATTATTTTGTCATTTTACAACATTATGATATACCTATAATCGTCTTAAGATGTAACTGTAATGAATATGTTATCGTAATACCGGCACATTATGTAATATCACATGAACTATGATTGATGTCTTGATCTGCACCTACTTATCTGATACAAAACTAAAGATGTTCCTTTGATTAGTAGAGAAAGTTAAGTCGAGATCAAATTATTAGTGCATCATATAACCCCACATTTTGATAATGCCTGTTTACACATAATAAATTATAACTGTTTGGATGTAATAATAAATAACGCTGTAATAATTGAGAGAACCGAGCACAGGGAAACTCTTAAGGATCCTGTGCATGATCGTGTATAAAAATTAAAGGCTTCTGATTCCTCTTGACTATGCCACGAAACAAGCTTCTTTCCTGAAGGTGTGTGTTTCGTGGCAATATTTGAAGGACTCATTCTTCTCCAATTATCTGACTACATCACAGGGTACCTTAAGTTAGATTCTTCTAACACCTACTGTATGGTATTTCCGTCGTGATTACGTAGAAAATAATGTATAAATCTGTGGGTAAAATTCACATAAGACAGACGTGAATGTATCGACCTAAACAACAACAACAACAACAGCAACAACAACAACAGCAACAACACTAATATTAATGGGAGAATACAGCAAGTGTGAGACGAAGTAGGGTGTTATGGTAAAATCCCATGGTATCCAACTCTGTTTATAATGCCGCGAATAGTTCCGGTTCTTGGAAGAAGATAAAAATATATATACATATACAACAAAGCCTTTGTCTTTTTTTCCTCTTATATCCCTGGAGGACCGAGGCTATACTACACAGTTTCCTAGAAGTAGTCCACAAAAATGAACGACAATACCGCTCCAGGCTGTTGATGAATATTTTATACCCGTAGTGAAAGGAGATATTATTATTATCTTAGAGTTAAGGGTAAAACTAATTAAGGACGAGGATGAGTATGGAGTTCCAGCACTTAATTAATGGGGGGGGATACTCTTTGTTGGTGAATTGGAAGGTCTGTGATTCCTCCAAACTATACCAGGCAACAGACGACGACCCTAATGTTACTTTAGTGAGGGATCTGATTCCTGGTTTAGACAGGAGGAAGCAGTAGCCTTCCAATATACCAACTAGAGAATCTACATTTGATAGTATTCCAATTTTAATTAAGGGACCCTGAAAGGTAGCTAGAAAATTGAAGGTAAGCGAGTCCTTCAAATATTGCCACGAAACACATACACCTACAGTATATGGAAGGAGTTTGTTTCGTGGTATGGTCACGAAAAAACAGAAGCCTCCAAGTTACATACACGATCACAGGGTCCTTAATTAAGAGAGCATTAATTTTGAAGATAGTGAAAGGTAGAGATATAAACAGAGAGGAAGACTGAGGACGAATTAACCAGTCATGGATTCACCCAAACTATATATACCAGGAAACAGATTAATTAAAGAAGTACTTATTCTATTGTGGGGGCAGCACTTTGGAGACAACGTAGCCTTCTAAACACTTCAATAAAACAAATCACATACACGCATAAGGAAATAGTCCCGTTTTCTCATACAGTTTGGAGGAATCAGTAGCGAGTAGGGTACCTGATTTTGAGCTGTGTTTTTGGAGGAGTCAGCATCCTACCAATTCTTGCAAGAGATATTACTCGCCAATACAACAATACGTATAGTAGTAGCCTGGAACAGTACTTCAATAAATTAGTATACCTTTCATCTTTCAGTTGTGTGACATCATATCGACGTGCGTATTGATTTCGTTTGTGTTTGTGTGTGTTTGTGTGTGTGGTGAGTGTGTGTGTGTGTGTGAGTGTTTGTATGAGTATGTGTATGTGTGTGTGTGTATGTAGGATGGTGTTTGGAATATTCTCTTTGGGAAGTAGAAGAAGAAAAAGGTGAGTGAGTGAGTGAGTGAGTGATGGGACCCATTATCCATATCCATATCATAATAATAATAATATACAAGAGAGAAGTGAAGAGATGAGGGTCGTGGTAGGGAGAGAGAGAGGGAGGTTGGGACTGGTGGAACTGCTTAGAGGATTGTCCAAGACCTGAGGTAACCATGGTAACGGAGACGTCTCTTTCAGTAAACATATTATGCTCTATGAGTCTATAATATCTCTCACTCTCTCTCTCACTCTCTCTCACTCTCTCTCTCTCTCTCTCACACACACATACACACACACGTAGGGGACTAGGGACTGTAGATCACACACACACACACACATACACACACACACACACACACACATACACACACACACACACACACACACACACACACACACACACACACACACACACACACACACACACTGAGGGTATTACTATCAACGTTGTATACAATTATCCCTTACATAACAACATAAGAGGTGAAGGTCCCTCAACCCAATCTCCCCATCTAAGCTCTTGTTTGTCAGAGTGTGTGTGTGTGTGTGTGTGTGTGTGTGTGTGTGTGTGTGTGTGTGTGTGTGTGTGTGTGTGTGCCCATAAGATACAAAGGACGTCAATCAGCTAATTACGGAGAAGAGGAGAAGTAAAGTAGGAGGATTAACAGAAGAAGAGGAGGAGGAGGGGGAGGAGGAGGAAGAGAAGGAAAAGAAGTCTGAGCAGAAGTGACAAAAAAAAAAAAAAAAAAAAAAAAAACAGAATTGAGACGAAAGTGTAGCTGGAAAAGACGAAGACGACCACCACGATAAAAGAAAAGTGAAAATGAAGAAGGAGGAAGATGAGGGAGTGAAGAAGCTGATGAAGAAGAGGAAGGATAGGGAGAAATATAGAGGAAGAAGAGGAAGGAAAGGGAGAAATACAGAGGAGGAAGGGGGGAGGGGCAGATTAGTAGGAAATAGAGGTTCAGATAAAAAAGAAGAAATACAAAGATTACTCAAGTCTGTTTACAGTAGACATTGAGAGGAAGGGACGAGACAGACATTCCATCTCAGCATGTATAGCTATCAACCTTTTTTTTTCCACGTGACGTCTGGAGGTGGAATTTCCGGATCACGTTAATATGAAGAAGTCAGAGGGAAGACAGAAGAGAGACAGATAGATATCAACCTGTCACATCAATATAATGACCCTTTACGTCATTTATGTATTGACGTTGTTGTGTGTTTTATATTGCCTCCTTCTGAGCCAAGAGAGAGAGAGAAGAGAGAGAGAGAGAGAGAGATTTCCGGGTTGTTGAAGCGTATATATGAACTATTCCTGTTGCCTGACTGATAAGCCTCTGCATCATGAGAGCTTTTTGTGACGGGATAAGATTGTAAGGTAAGGTATACATCGCTGGTGAATGAATAGAACGTGAACCAACACACTGCAGGGAACTAAAGATTGTATGCATTTCACCCCACCAGGAAGAGGAAGTAAAGGAGGAAGAGGAGGAGAGACAGAGGTGGGAGGAGAAGGAATAGGGAGAGAACGAGAAAGAGGAAGTAAAAGAGGAAGAGGAGAGACAGTGGTGGGAGGAGGAAAAGGAGGAGGAATAGGGAGAGAACGAGGAAGAGGAAGTAAAGGAGGAAGAGGATGAGAGAGATGTGGGAGGAGAAGGAATATGGAGAAAACAAGAAAGAGGATGAGGAGGAAGGAAGAGGAAAAGAAGAAACAAGAGGATGATAAAGAGGTGGGAGGTGAAGGAGGAAAAAAAAGAACAAGAAAGACGAGAAGAAGGAAGGAACTGAAGAGGAAGAAATGGAGAAGGAAGAGGAGGAGGAGGAAAAGGAAAAAGAGGAATAGAAACAGGAGGGAAGAAGAGGAGGAGGAGGAAATGTAAAAAGAGGAATAGAAACAGGAGGGAAGAAGAGGAGCAAACATCAGGTGGGGAGTTGAGCTAATTAGAGACGTCAAGTGTGTGAATGTGTGTGCTTGTAGGTGTCTTCCAGTGTTGTGTGTGTGCTTGTAGGTGTCTTCCAGTGTGTGTGTGTGCAAAAATGTAATAATACAACTAAGAACAATAATGCACGCATACGCACACACACACACACACGACACACACACAATACAACATCAACAACAACATCACAAGTAAGAACAATAACACACACACACACACACACACACACACACACAGTACAACAACAACAACAAAAGTGCTCCAGAGACGAGATAACTTGAAGCCAATTGAAGAGTTAAAATAAAAAAGTAATGAAGAAAGAACCAATAGGAAAAAGAGAGTGCAGAATTGAAAGATTTATTATTCCGAGATGAAGGAAAAAAAAACGAACAGGGGAACCATGAGAAGAAAAATGATTGATGAAAAAGTGATAAGGAGATAAAGGTAATGGTATTTGGAGAGTACTAGAGATGATGGCGAGTAAAGATCACACACACACACACACACACACACACACACACACACACACACACACACACACACACAAAATGACACAAAAGCACACACACATACACTCACATACACACACACAAGCGCATGGAGACTGATGGAAGAGACACAGACGCGAGCCAAAACGAGGATTTGCATACTTCGATAACTTTAACACTCTTGGGAGACAACACGTGGCACAGTGAAAGACGAAGGAAGGAAGGAAGGGGGAGGGGAGAGACGAGGAGAGAAGATGTGAGGAAAATTTGAGAGTGGGAGGAGAAATTGAAATGGGGAGTGAGAGGGAAGAGGAAGGGTGGGGAGAAATTGAAATGGGGAGTGAGAGGAAAGAGGAAGGGTGAGGAGAAATTGAAATGGGGAGTGAGAGGGAAGAGGAAGAGTGAGGAGAAATTGAAATGGGGAGTGAGAGGGAAGAGGAAGGGTGAGGAGAAATTGAAATGGGGAGTGAAAGGGAGGGTGAGGAGCATAGAGGAAGATGGAAAGGTGTTGGAATAGCTATCTAAAGAGTAAAAGAGAAGAGAAGTAAAAGAGAAGAGAAATAAAAGAGAAGAGAAAAGAAGAGAAGAGGAATAAAAGAGAAGAGAAGAGAAGAGAAGAGAAGAGGAAAAAGTGAAATGGGAAAGAATGAAAAACGTTAATACCGCAGAGTGAAGAAAAAAATGAACGGGGGGGTGGGGCAGGAAAGTAGGGAGGAGAAAGGTGAGAGAGAAAAGGAAGAAGAGAAAAAAAAGTGAGAAGAGAGAGAGAAAAGGAGGAGAAATGTAAGAAAACAAATTAAGAAGAGAGAGAATGGGAGGAGAAAAGGAAGAAGAGAAAAAAAAGTGAGAAGAGAGAGAGAAAGGGAGGAGAAATGTAAGAAAGAAAATTGAGAAGAGAGAAAATGGGAGGAGAAAAGTGAGAAGAGGGCAAAAATCCTAATGATCTATCTATCTACCACACCATCCGTCTACCGAACCACTATATTGTACCTCAAGGCATCTCTCTCTACACTACACTACACAACATAATACACACCGATGCTAAATTTCCTTCCGTGTAGCATCCAGCCAGGGCGACACGTGTAGTAGTAGTACCCGAGTAATGGAGTGTGTTATTAGGGACGCGCTACAGAAAACTGGCAAAACCTGACGCTACAAATTTTAGGGGAGATATTTTTCTTCTGGTACTTTGCAGCTCCTTGATATCACCAAAGTATAATGGGACCAGATTGATAATATTGGTGGTGGGTGGCCTTTTGTTTGGTAATAGTTTGGAAGACTCATTAAAATTTTCTCCAGATTTACCAACCCGACGCTGCAAATTAACCACCATAAATCTGTCTCCGCCGTTGTTTCGGGTTGGGTTGGTTTGGGTTGAGATGGATGGGACGTTGGATAAGGATGGAGGGATGGGACAGGGGATAAGGATGGAGGGATGGGACGGGGGATAAGGATGGAGGGATGGGACAGGGGATAAGGATGGAGGGATGGGAAGGGGGATAAGGATGGAGGGACACCACTAGCGGCATATGGGGACTGTACCTTGCTAAATTTTGTTAAGGGACTTTGTGCTAGTGGTGTTAGAAAATTAGAGTTAATTATACGAGTCCTTCAAAATATTATTGTCACTAAACACCACCTATAATTATGGAAGGAGTGTGTTTCGTGGCATAGTCAGGAGTACCATATTCAGAGGCCTCCATTCCCATGCATACACGATCACAGGGTCCTTAATCTTCATGGAACAACTATTTCCTCCAAACTATTCCAAGCAACAGGCCACCATTATTGTTGTTTATCTGGTCCTGCTTCCTGGTATATATACTTTAAATTTATCAAAGCTCTCCAGTGTACCCAAAGTGTATTTCCCCCCTTGATTAAAGTTTGTGTACGAAGACTAAATTTAAGACCTTGTGATCGTGTATGTAAATTGCGGGCTTCTGATTCCTCCTATCTATGCAATGAAACTCTGTCCATATAGATGATGTTTTGTGGCCATATTTGAAGGACTCATTTACCTCCAATTGTCTGACTACTACAACACAGGGTCCCTTAAATGTGATAAGTGAGTCAAGACTAAAAATAAATAAAAAAAATAAAAATAAAGAGACACATTATATATCACCGTGACAGCTTTATTATTATAATAGAAGGAATTATATTTGCCCGAGTTATAATTTGGGATTCAGCTAATTATAATATTTGACTTAACTACTAGATTATATTTATCATAACTTAAAATAGGGAAAGGTATGTATATTCTTCGCAACTTGTAATTCCGTAACTAGTGTACCTGTTATTTTTTTATTATCTTACTGTCATATTTCTACAGAAACTCGATCCAGAAAAAAATTATGGAAACAAAAATATCACATCTGCCCAGTTTTGTTTGCCTGTATCTGAATAACAAATTAGGGATTCTATGAACAGGAGATAAATGGTTTAGATTTGGAAAAACAAAACGTGCCCCTTTTTGTTTGTAAACTGCTAGCAAATTGAACGAAAATGTTTGCTGGTGAAGTTAGCGCTTTGGTGAGTCTGCAGTGGTTCACATCTGTCTCTGGTAGCGTAGTGTGCATTTATTATTTCATATTTGCAAATGAGACACATATTTATTTATCTACTGCAGAAAAAATATATAAATGTAGATTGTGCAATTTGCTGCTTAATTCAACTTAAAAGTATGATTGACAAAGACACAGTGTTTCACATCACCTGCACAATTACATATGCATTGAATATATAATTATATATGAAATCATTTGAACATTTAACATCACACCTGGACGGAGGGAGGAAGGGGTTACCTGTTCTGCACTCTCCACTCAATACCCCTTCTTAGCTCTAACCTCTTCCAACCCCCAACCCCTTGCATCCCCCAACCCCTTCCATTCCCCAACCCCTTGCTTGCGCATTCCAACAGCACATTTTACCCCTCCCCTCTACCCACACCTTCCCCATCCCCTCCCGCATCCCTCCCTCCTCTACCCACGCCTTCTCCATCACCACTCCCTCCTTTACCCACGCCTTCCCCACCCCCTCCTCCACTACCCACACCTCCCCCACCTCCTCCTCCACTACACACACCTTCCCCATCCCCTCCCGCATCCCTCCCTCCTCTACCCACGCCTTCCCCACCCCCTCCTCCCACGCCCCAAACCTCATCAGTCTGGATCAAGGTAGGACAAAGGGAGGGACAACACTGAGAGGGTTTCTGTGACTCTGTAAAATCATCCCTTGTTAATTATAAGCCATGTGACCCCACGAAGGCTATGTAATGATAACACAAATGACAAGATGAGATGCAGAGAAAAAAGCTATAATGGAAAGAGAGAGAGAGAGAGAGAGAGAGAGAGAGAGAGAGAGAGAGAGAGAGAGAGAGAGAGAAAGAGAGAGAGAGAGAGAGAGAGAGTGAGAGAGAGAGAATATTGTGAAAAGGTAGGATAGGGTATATAATAGAAAGATCGTATGTTTACATTGCAAGGAGAGGCTGTTTATAGAAAGGGAAACGTATATTATTGTTTAGAGAAGGGCAATATATTAAAGATAATACATTTAGAAAGGTATGGGTAGACTTGGAAAGAGTGGGGTGTTTAATTATTGGAGAAAGAAGGTGGTATATTTGGAGAGAGAGAGAGAGAGAGAGAGAGAGAGAGAGAGAGAGAGAGAGAGAGAGACAGAGACAGAGACAGAGACAGAGACAGAGACAGAGACAGAGACAGAGACAGAGACAGAGAGAGAAGCTTTACACACAGCCAGGAAATGAAGTATATTGTATACATAAAGGGAGGGAAATTAACCTGGTGTGTGTGTGTGTGTGTGTATGGAGGGGAGGACAGGACAGGTCAGGGCAGTAGAGTGGAAGAGGATGAGGGGGAGCACTGAGGTGGAAGCGATGGATGGAGACATTATGAGGTGGATGGGTGTTGGTAAGGTAAGGAGGTGGCTGGGTGTTGGTAGGGTAGGATAGGAGGGCAGGGGTGTTGGTAGGGTAGGATAGGAGGGCAGGGGTGTTGGTATGGTAAGGATGAGATCAGGGGTGTTGTTAGAGTAGCAAGGTGTTGGTAGGGTAGGATGGGGGCAGGAGAGGATTTTGGCAGGGTAGGGAGGTGGCAGGGATGTTGGTATAGAGATGGCAGGGGTTAGATAATGATAGGATTGTAACCTGAAAAATGAAGGAAGCAACGAGAGGAATGTTAGTGTCGAAATCATATTTATTATTGGGATGGGTTGTTGTTGTTTTTGTCGTTCTATAGAGTGATAACGTGTTTCTTTCTGTCTTCTTGTGCTTCATAAATGCAGAAAAAGTGTTCGATATGATGGTGCTTTCAACATATCAACATTGGCACAGCTTCAGGTGTCCCAATTCTGAGCAACTGCCAATTTTCCATGCGAGGGAGGCTTATGTATTTTTTGTGAATGAGGAACTGTATAGAAAATTATATAACATTATGTGATGCATATGATGAATAATGAGCGGCCGGCTCCCGCCCTGCACTGCAAAAATACATTTAAATGTCGGCAATATAGCCAGATGCTATTCCACCGATTTTTCATTTGGAATTTAGGTGGCGGTAGGGAGAGGGTGACGGTGTGGAAGTGTTCAGTGTGTACAATTTTACATAGTAAATAAATATATATATAAACATTTCGGTGTATATATAAATATGGCGTCAGCTCTATTGACTTTGGTATGTACAATCTACAGTCATAAATCTACATAAATCTCTTTCATTTGCCTATAGTAATGAGTAATCTATAGCCATAAGTTTTTTCCATTCAGGTACGCCTACGCATGTCAGCTTCGGTAATTGGAAACTCCAACTTTTACAGGACCACAATCAATACTTTCTCAAAATGTATAATTTCAGGTGGTAGTGAGTTTATGATACATTTGTCACACTGGAGGCTTTAATTGGGGAATATACGAGTAACACAGTATGACATTTTCACACTCATCGCTATTCTTCTGTTAAATGTTATTACTGAGAGTTAGTTAAGCACAATAATATCTTCGAGTGAGTTCCTTAGTCACAACAATATATTATATTTCTTACTATACACTCTTGGATTTATACACTTAACAAAACAGTATATTGATCTGAGCGACGCATACAACCTCTCACAAGACAAAATATTTCGGGGGGTTTTCATATTCGTGTTCACCAAATAATTTCGTGAAAAATATTCCATGTGTGCCTTTAAAATATACATAATTATAGCAAATAGATCAATAGTATATAGCAGGAAATCTTACCAAAGAAGGAACGATAACTTCAGTCATGATTGCCGTAAGAAAATTCTAAGCTTACAACGAGTACTTGTCACTAATAAATGTTATATTGTAGTGACGTCATTACTCGGAGGAAGACTTGGTACCGGTATTGTAGCGCAGAAAGTGAGGCGAGATGCTTTTTATTGCAATCGTATACCCCGTTGAAAATTGCATCTCTTAACATTTATTTTCTACACCTAACCTATTTTTACACGGGCTATGTACCTGATATGAACGTCACGCTGGCAATCTCATCCAAGGGCAATTCTCAGTTTTCTATATAGAACTAAGAATCAATTTTTTTTTTTTTTTTTTTTTTATTGTTATCGCCTGGGGATGACAAGCATAATTATCAGACAACCATCTCGTGCACTCAGAAGCAATTCCTAATACTTCAGAATTTTCGGATTTATGTAATAATGATTAATGAAAGGGGTATAATATAGCACATTGTTTTGAGTGGTAAATCTGGAGTACATGAAATTATTCCTCCAAATTATTCCAGGCAACAGGATACCTTATTTTTCTTCCTCTGGGTCTGTTTCCTGGCATACTTTGGAGGAATCAAGGCGCTCTAATCTATCAAAAATATACTATCCCCTTAAGAATGATGCTACTGAATACCGTAGAAGGTGAAAAGGAATAAAAACAGGAAGCTGATACACTGACACACAAAATTAAAAATATATGCGACTTGAAAGTGTACCAGATATTAACATTAACCATCGTTGAGTGTCAATTCCACAGGGGTTTGTTTGGGTTTGCAAGCACCGTGACGAAAGAAATTGAACTGTGTAAATAACTCCTGAGTGAATAATTTGATTAATTTGACGATTGCACTGTCAAACTTATGGTAATAATGGAACTACCTGACAGATTATTATAATTGTCGAAAAGGATACCGAGTTTGTTGGATATAATGAAGACTGACAAGTGTGGTTGGGGAGGATCAAAAAAAAAAAAAAAAAAAAAAAAAAAAAAAGGCACTGTGGAATCAGCCCTGAGACACGAAAAATTATCACTGATATTGAAGCACAAACAACAATATTATAACAAACATTTAAGTAGACATTGAGTGAGATGAATCTATATAATATTTTTACAGGACACTTTAAAGCAGAACGAACGAATATTTTTTAACATTATCATCAGGTTAATTGTGGAGATATGGTAGTTACAAAGCCTCGTGATAAAATGTACCAAAATCGAAATATTGATGTATTGTTTTGAATGTGTGTGTGTGTGTGTCTGTGTGTGTGTGTGTGTGTTCTTGCGTGCGTGCGTGCGTGCGTGCAGCCGAAATAAAGAACACATAACTACATAGCAATCCGTCCCTACACATTTTGCCGTCACGTTTTTTTTAGCACAATCCATGCAGCCCAGGTCTATTATAGTACAGTACACTCCTTGCTCCATCCCAGGTACAGTAGGCTACTTACTGTACACTCCTTGCTCCATATACTAACCTGTACTGGCCTTGAAATATAATTTACGCCAACAAACACACAAGCCTCCTCCCCAGGTTCACCCTCACAGACCCAACTAATCATCCTCTCCCTCCTGAAGTCCTAATTAGCTGTAATATCACCGTGTAGTTTGTGTCGGACGCCCGCAGCTCGGGAACCAGGTATAGCTGCTGCTGCTGTTGTTATTGTGGTTGTTGGCCTTCGTAGAGTAAATTGTACAGACACAGGAGGTATTTAGCTTCCTGTTATAATATATCACATTTTTTCTTAGTGTATGTGTGTGTCAGGAGGTATTTAGCTTCACATTATAATATATTACGTTTTCACTTTGTGTGTGTGTTATATTGCCTGAGATAAGATAGGTTGGAGGAATCGATTATATTTATTTGCTCCAGATTTACCAACACTCTGCTATCTCCACCTTAATTATGATACAGTTACGGTCACATGAAACACATACATCACAGAAATCAACACAGGAGATCATAACAGTACGCAAAACCAAGCATTGACTCCAATTCATACGTACACTCATTCTTTCATTCATTCATTTATTTATTCTGCAACGAGTGTGTGTGTGTGTGTGGGCTCAGAAATATGGGTGATGACTGTACAAATTATCCAAACTAATTCACCCTCATTAGTCAACTTATCTAATGCCCAGTGAGGCCTAACTAAGCCAATTAATTACCCCGTAGAGAGCGTACCTGCAGCACAATTTCAGCATTAATTATACACGCCTAATTTGCCGGGGTTGTATACGACACCGACGTGGTTCAGTAGTACAACCAAACCACAAGATAAAAATTTCATGAATACATTATGCTCGACGAATTACGGAGCTTGGGGGGTAAGAATTTGGAAACGTATTTATCTCATTCATTCTCTTTTGTAAGTGAATATATTTTTGTTTATATAATTCTATCTTTTCATATAAAATGGCCTGTCCCTTTTGACGAGTTAATAATCTCTTTTTCTATTTATGTATGTGGATATGATTTTTTTGTATTATTATTGTTGTTGTTGATATTATTATTATTATTATTATTGTTTGTTTGTTTTGTTATTGTTTTATGCTATGTTCAGTCCCTTGTATGTCTATCCATATCTCCATAAAACTAACTCGAAATGAATGACTTTGTGAATCAGTGGTGGTCGTGGTGAGAATCGTGGTTGGAATTCGTCCCTACACAGCCTGAGCCTCACACCTCTAATAAAAGAAATCCCAGCCGAGACCCCCTGTAACCCCTGACGCCATGGAACAATTTGTATGCAGCAGGCTGGTGTGATAAATATTGTCCCCCTGGCGGCCACCCCACACACCACAACAACAAGCACCGACGTCAACCAGGAGAGAGAGAGAGAGAGAGAGAGAGAGAAGGGGGGGGGGGGGTATGCAACATAGGCAGACAGACACAAAGACAGATTGAGAGACAGGGGACCCAGAGGAAAAAAATACACACATACAAATTGATAAATAAATTGATTGATAGATAGAGAGAGAGAGAAAAAAAATACACACATACAAATTGATAAATAAATTGATTGATAGAGAGAGAGAGAGAGAGAGAGAGAGTGAGAGAGAGAGATAAAGGAGTGTTACTGTTCTCCACCAATAAAATCCAACGTTGCGTCGAGAATTGGAGAGGGCGTTTGCGTATGACGAAAAACACACACACATATATACACAAGTACACACAGACACTCACTCCACGAATGTTTGAAACGAGAGAGAGAGAGAGAGAGAGAGAGAGAGAGACCATGTGTATGTATGAGAGAGAGAGTGAGACGTGTGTGTATGAGAGAGAGAGAGAGAGAGAATGAGAGTGAGACCATGTGTATGTATGAGAGAGTGAGTGAGACGTGTGTGTATGTGAGAAAGAGAGAGAGAGAGAGAGAGAGAGAGAGAGATTGTTAGAGTTGAACCTGAACAAACAGTAAAGAGAGTGGGAACTAAAATGGAAAAATGGTGGGGGTTGGATGCACAATTTTTTTTCTATCGAATGAAGAAAGTTGGGTAGAGAATTTACACACATAGTAAAAAGTAAAACGAAAGAGAAGCTTAAATTAGAAGGTACGAAGACTTAAAAATATATGACAGCGATGAGAGAACGTAATTGCTTTAGTTACAGGGCCAACAATATAAATTCTGGATTATGAAGGAAAAAGTAGACGAGGCGAGGAAATTTTAATATAGGATAGAAAGGTGGATGGACTGGGAACTGAATAAAAAAAAAAAAAATCTTGGGTGCATCGGGAGATTAAAAATAAAAAGGAAAATAATAGCGGATAACTAACAGAAAGCTAAAAAATAATAATAATAGTAACAGAAGGAAAAAATGGCTTGATCTTACTTTTTATAGCACCCTGGAAGCAGAGGCTGATCCTGCCTGTGTTAATTATGGTAGTATTTACATGTACAGTTGCCAGCACTTAAAACAGGTACAGTTAGTGTTGTCAGTCCTCTTCTCCTGTACCAATTAAGGGGAGTAACTTTATTATAGGAAATCAGAAGACTACCAATTTCTCCAACTATGCCAGGAAACAGAGCCCCTCCAAAAATATTATACAGGGGATGTGTTTTATAGCTGTGTTTGGAGGCTTACATTGACTCCAAATTGACCTCAAAATGTTACTTCTGTTAAAAGTGCAGGCAACTGTATATTTGCTTTATGTCCACGAGATGAGATACTGTATAACCTTGTACGCTTGTTTTTTTGTAAATTCAACATACATTCAATAGACATTTAAGGTGGTAATTGCCTTTTGGTACATTGGAGTCCCTTGATTCCTCCAAAGTATGCCAGGAAACAGACCCAAATTAACAAAAATAAGGGTGTTTGTTCTGTTGCATGGAATAGTTTGGAGGATTCAGTTGCTGCAGATTTACTGACACAAAACTTCCCCCTTTAAGATAGTTAATTGGGACAGGCAGGTAAGAGTCGGTGTTGCCTCGTGCTCGGTATGCTATATAGTCTGGTAAAAATAAATTCTAACAACAAGCAATCTCTGAATGAAAAAAAAATAACACTCACACACACAATTTTTTTTTTTTTTTTTCTTGTAGAATTGTGTATTGTTAAAAAGAAGCTTATAATTACAATGTAGGTGAAAGTGGAGATACTCAGGGATGGAAGAGGTCAGAGGAAAATAAACCAAACAACATTAAATAAAAAGATAAATAACATGCAGTAATATTGCGGAAGAAAAACATGGGATGGAGGGAATAACAATAATAGTTGCTAGAGGGTGAGGTGAGGTAGATGGGATGGTGGGAAGCGGCAGAGATGCGTGAATGAATAAATGAATGAAGGGGAAATGAAAAAGGGGGAATTAGAGTGGAAATATAAGGGGTCGTTTGTTGTGAGTGAACTGAAGTCTACCTACAGTACGTACACATATGAACACTGCAATAAAACCTTAATACTATCTATCTTCATACAACTACTGTTTATATATTGGGGTCATCTGTTTTCTGGTATATATTATAGTTTGGAGGAGGAATCATTATTAAGGGCCTTCACACCTCGCCCCAAAACAACATAAATATGGTTTCCCTTTAGAAAGTAAGTCCGAGGTATTAAGCCATTAATGATAGAAGGAAGGTATAGTAATCTTCATACAACTATATATATTGGGGTTATCTATTTTCTGGTATAGCCTAGTTTGGAGCCGGAATCATTATTAAACGCTTCACACTTCGCCCCAAAACAACATATGGTTTCCCTTTAGAAAGTAAGTAAGTCCGAGGTATTGAGGATGGAAGGAAAGTAATCGGGGAAGGCGATCTTGTTTACACTTGATAACGCTCAGGATAGTAGGTAAGGGATGGGTGGGTGGAGGGTTGCACAGAGAGTCAACAGAGATTAGAGGAAAGGAACGAGTGGGTGAAGGAAGGAGGGAGGGAGGAGAGGGATGAGGCAGAGAGAAGAGGAGGGAGAGGGTGAAGGAGGAAGGAGAAGGATGAGGAAAGAGTGGGTGAAGGAGGGAGGGAGGGAGGAGAGGGATGAGGTAGAGAGAAGAGGAGAGAGTGTGTGAAGGAGAGAGTAGAGGGAGGAAGCAGCGAGAAGAGGAGAGAAAGGGTGAAGGAGGAAGGAGAGGGATGAAACGGAGAGAAAAGGAAGGAGGGTAAAGGAGGAGAGATAAAAATAAATAAAAAGGAAGCAGAAGGTAAAGGAGGGAGGAGAGGAATGAAACAGAGAGATAAGGAAGGAGAGGGTGAAGGAAGAGAGAGATGAAGAAGGAGAGAGAAGAGCGAGATTTATAAAGCGTGAGGAAAAAGAGAGAAGAGAGAAAGATGAAAAGGATATCATTAGGAAAGAGGAGCGCGATAGAAGGGTGAGAGATGAAACACTAAAAAAAAGGGGGAGAAAATAGGAAAGGCTGTGACAACTTTAACGTAGAAAAAGGGAAAGAGAAAAGATTGAGACATATAAAACAGAGAGGAAGAGAGAAAAGATTGGAGATATATGCAACAGAGAGAGAGAGAAAAAATTGATAAAACAGAGAGAAAGAGAAAATATGAAGATATATAAATACAACAGAGAGAAAGAGAGAAACGACTGAGACATATTATACAACAGATTGAAGGGGATAGAGAGAGATGGGTGAGATAGATACATGCAACAGAGAAGAGAAAGGAAATCAGAATATATTATGTGATTGTGGTAATTTCTAAGTACCCACAAGAATAATTTTACCATACAACCCCTACTTTATCGTTATATAATACAATACACCTATATTCCCAATACTGTTGTTGCTGTTCTTTTTACTATATATATATATTTATTTTTTTTTCCGTGGGTGTGTTGTTAATATTTTTTTCCTGTACTGTGCAAACTATTTTTCTCGTTATGACATGTTTATGTATAAGGTTGTGAAGTGATTGAAGCAAGGTCCTGTAAACATGCTATGCTTCAGGTCTGCGTGTGTGTGTGTGTGTGAGTACTCGTGTGTATGTGAAAAAGACATATAGAGTGTGTGTGTGTGTGTGTGACAAAGACAGATAGAGAGAGAGAGAGTGTGTGTATGTGTGTGTGTATATGAGAAAGGCATATAGAGTGTGTGTGTGTGTATGTGTGTGTGTGTGACAAAGACAGATTGAGTGTGTGTGTGTGTGTGTTAGTGTGTGTGTGTGTGTGTATATATGAGAAAGGCATATAGAGTGTGTGTGTGTGTGTGTCTCCTGCTGACAGACAGACACTGACTTCTTATTGATCCGGCAATTATCCAACATTCACTGGGATTCCCTTTGCTTCCACCTCTTGTCTTCCCTTCCTTCATCTCTGTCTTCTACCCTATAATATTCCCTCACTTTTTGTCTTTCTGCCAACCTCTTCTCCCGTCTTCTCTCTCTTTCCTTCCTTCCGTCCTCTTTTCTCTCCCTCTCTCTCTTTACAACTTCTTTTTTTTCTCCCACATTTTCTTTCCTTCCTCTCTGTCTTCTGCTGTATATTCCCTTCCTTTTTGTCTTCCTTCCATCCTCTTTTCCCATCTTCTCTCTCTTCCCTTCCTTACATTCTCTCGTCCTTTCATTTGTGCCTTTTTTCCATCCTCTTTTCTCTCCCTCTGTCTCTCTCTCGTTCTCCCCCCCCCCCTTTGTGTCTCCTATCCTTCCTTTTTCCCTTCCTCTCTGTCTTCCTTTCTTTCTTTTTCCCTACCTCTTTTCATTCGTCCACCACGCTCTGTTCTCTTCCTCTCCTTCAGCCACCTTCTCTTCCATCTCTTCAATTTGATTTTATTCCCTCTCTCTCTCTCTCTCTCTCACTCTCTCTCTCTCTCTCCACCTTCTCTTTGTCTCTCTGCCATGCACCCAGTATTTCCCCTCTGTAATTCTCCCTTCTTTTCTCTGTCTTTCCACCCACACTTGCTCTGTCTTGTACCCTCTCTGTCTTTCATAGCTTCTCTCTCTCTCTCTCTCCCTCTCTCTCTCATTTTCTCTCTGATTTCCATTCTCTCTTGCCCTCTTTCTCTATCTATGTCTTCTACCTATCTCTTTTTCCCTCTCCTACACCTTCCACCCACTCTTCTCTTTCTGACTTACATCCTCTCTGTTATTCGAACTATCTTTCTATCTCTACATCCATTTCTTACCTCCTCTTTCCTCACTCTTCCTCTTTCCCTTTTCCCTCCCTATGTCAATTATTAATCTCTTCCCCTATGTTCATCTACCTCTGGCCCTTTCACCTTCTCTTCTCATCATCATTCCTTCCTGTTTCCTCCTTGTTTCCTTCCTGCCACTCTTGGTCACTCACCATCTTTTTATTCTCTCTTCACCTTTTTCCATCTCTCTCCCCCTCCCTCTCTCTCTCTCTCTCTCTCTCTTTCTCCCTATCTCCTGTCTTTTCTTGCCTTCCTCTCATCACTTCCTCTTTCGGTTTCCTCCACTTCCTCGCCTACGTTCATTTTACCTTTCTTCTCCTCGGTAAAACCATGTTCTTCCCTCACTCTACGTCCTTCATTCCTATTTTTTTCACATCCTCTCCTCTTCCCTTCCATTTCCTCGTCTCCGTCTCTCCCCTCTCAGGCTCCTTCACTTTTTCCTTTACCTCTCCACCATCCCACTTGCCACCATCCGGAAGCAGAGACTTAATACACTCACCAGAACCATCAACACAAACTCACAAGTCCACGACATAATACCAACATACAGAGCTACAGTAGTAGTATTATTGCGAGACCGCTTCTTCGACGAAATCTCATCTTCGTCGCTCAGTCTTTGTAAATAAAAATAATAATATAATATAATAATAATAAAAAAAACAAATTAAGTTCCTAACTCGAGAGGAAAGGGCCTGCATACACATAGGAGAAACTCACGTTAAATAAACTTATTGACACTCTCTCAAAAGGATTGTTTCACGTGGGGCTCCAGTGTAACAATCCTTTTGAGAGAGTGCCAATAAATTTATTTAACGTGGGTTTCTCCGACGTGTATGCAGGCCCTTTCCTCTCGAGTTAGGTGCTTAATTTGTTTTTTATTAAGCTTTTGTCTATCAATTCATCTACTGTATCTGCAAAATCATGTTTGTACAGAAACAGGATGATATATGATAGGACACCCTTCTACCTAATAGTAGAGATGTCACAGAAACTTAATACCGGTATAATAATTCCGCAACAAAATAACGCGGAGGCGCAATAATGTATCCAGGGGATAATCATCTTCACTGAATAGTGAAGATGTTAATACTTATCCCTGCTCCATATTGACCAATACGTCGCTAGTCAATTGTAACTCATGACAGTATGGTTTGGATGTGTGTCGTGTAACCAGCGGCGAGAACACTGAACAACTGTAAAAATGTTTAATACAAATCTAATTTCTTGCACTTTTGAGTTAATTTTATTTAGAACAAATTCTTGAAAATATTTGCTTCCTGGAAATATAAATGGTGTTTTAGTATCCTCCATAGTTATTAAGATATATAAAGTGTCGTAATGTGACATAATATACTTTTGGAACTACCTTTATAAATACAAATCATACAACAATCTGTGAACTGCGGTAACGAGACTGTTTAAAAAAAAAAATACGCCAAGATGATCACAGATTAGTCCCTGAGATTAATCCCATGTTGGTGTTTCTTTCTCCAATGTGAAAACTGAGAACTTTAATAAAATCTCGGCATCTCTATTCATCATCCCAAAATTTCTTTCCACACAACCATAATGCTTCGACAAACTGTTAATTTCCTTACTGTCTCCTATTTCAGTTCGATTCTTTCAAGCTCCTCTCTCTCTCTCTCTCTCTCTCTCTCTCTCTCTCTCCCTTCCTTCGTTCCTTCCTCCACGCTCCTAGCTCTTTCTCCCTTCCTCTTACTACCCTTTCTCTCTCTCCTTATCACCTTCCTCTTTTCCTCCTCTTTATGCACCTTTTTCCCTCCCTCTTCTCCTTCCTCTATTCATCCTCATTTACTCTCACTTCCTTCTTCCTTTTCCTTCTTTTTAAAAATTTAATTATCTTAGTTTTTAATCCCATCTTCTCACTACGTCCAATCTTTCTTCCTTCCTTCTTTTTCTTTCCTTTTATTCTTTTACCCTTTCGATCGATCTCCTTCCCTCATTTATTCTCTCCTTCTCTCTTCCGTTCTACATGCATTTCATCTCCTCAGTTTCTCGAATTTTCCTTTCTGCTTTCCCTTCCTTCTCGCTCTCTCTCCATCTGCTGCCATCTCTCATTCAATTTTTTCCTTCCATCTTTCTTCCTTTTCTCTTTCTCCTCTTCCTCCTTCCGCCTCTCATCTCCTTCCATCCATCCTTCCCCCTTTTTGTTTCTCTTTCCACTCCTCTCATCCCTGTCCTTTCTCTGTCCTTCATTCTTTCTTGCCCTCCTCTCCCTTGTTTCCTTCTCTCTCTCTCTCTCTCTCTCGCTCTCTCTCTCTGTTTCTTCGTCCTCTCTCCTTCATCTCTTCCCTCCTTTTCATTTCCCCTCCTCTCTCTCCTTCCCTCCTTTTCTCTTTACTTTCTACACTTCTTCTCTCCCTTCCCTTTATCTTTCCGCTCCTCTTGCCTTCTCTCCTTTTACCTCCTCCCTTCTTCTCTTCTTCCCTTAATTTCCTTTCTCTTTCTATCCTGCCTTTTTCCTCCCCTCCCTCTCTCTTTCCTTCCTACTCTTCTTCCCACCTCGTCTTCCTTTCTCTTTCCTTCCCACAGTTCTTCCCTCCCTTCCCTATCATTCCTTTCCTTTCCTCCCTCTCTCCCCTTCCTCCCCTTCCTTTCTCTTTCCTTCCTACAATTTTTCCCACCTCCCCTTCCTTTCTCTTTCCTTCCCTTTCTATTTCCTCCCTTCCCTATCATTCTTTTCCTTTCCTTCCCACACTTCTTCCTCCTTCCTCCCTCCCCCTCCCACCTTCACATATCTCACGAGGGAATTTCCTTTCAATTTTAGGTGGCTCTTCCCTTGATGGGTGAAGGGGGTGGAGATGGGGTGATGGGGGAGGGGAGTAGGAGAAAGGGGAGTGAGAGAAAGGGGTGAGGGAGAAGGTGGGGGTGTGGGAGTAGGTGGGGGTGTGGGAGATATTGGGGATGGAGGAGGAGAGGTGACAGCCGAGAGGAAGAGATGAAAGAGGGAGTGGAGGGGAAGGGAGGGAGTGGAGGGAGTTGGGATGGAAGGGGAGGGAAGAGATGGGAGGGAGAAAGAAGAGGAAAAGAGAAATGGATGGGAGGAAGTTAAGAAAAGGAGGAGAAGGAAGGGAAAATAGGCAGACGTGGATTGGAGGAGGAAGGAGAAGAGATAAATGGATGGTAGGGAAGGGGAGAGAGAAATAGAGGAGAAGGGAGAACGAGACAGAAATACATGGGAGGAAGGAGAAGAGATATGTGGATGGGAGGGAGAAGAGAGAGGTATAGATGATAGGGAATGAGAGAGAGAAAGAGAGAAGGAAAGAGAGAAAGAAAGAGAGAAGAGAGAAAGAGAGAGACAGAGACAGACAGACACAGACAGACACAGAGAGAGAGAGAGAGAGAGAGAGAGAGAGAGAGACTAGTGAGGAAGGAGGTGGATTTAGATTGGCTAAAGCTGGTCGGATCAGTAGAAGCGGTGGAAACTGGTGAACGACGAACAAGAGTAGGTGTGTGTGTGTGTGTGTATGTGTGTGTGTGTGTGTGTGTATGTATGTATGTGTGTCTGTGGTGTGTGTGTGTGTCTGTATGTGTGTGTTTGTTTGTTTTATAGGTGAGTGCCTGTGTCTGTTTGCACGTGTTTTTGTCTATGTGTGTGTGTGTGTGTGTGATATCCATGTTTCTGTGTATGTTTGTATGTGTATGTGTGTTCGAGTCTGTGTGCATATGTGTGCGTGCGTGTCTGCGGTGTGCGTTTGTACCAATGCGTGGAAACAGAAGTGAATGAATGATAGAGGAGTCATTCACATTCCAAAGTGGGGTTGACGGTCGGAAAATTGACTTAAAAAGGAGAGCCATCATTTTCAGATTTTCCTCCTCCTCCTCCTCCTCCTCCTCCTCCTCCTCCTCCTCCTCCTCCTCCTCCTCCTCCTCCTCCTCCTCCTCCTCCTCCTCCTCCTCCTCCTCCTCCTCCTCCTCCTCCTCCTCCTCCTCCTCCTCCTCCTCCTCCTCCTCCTCCTCCTCCTCCTCCTCCTCCTCCTCCTCCTCCTCCTCCTCCTCCTCCTCCTCCTCCTCCTCCTCCTCCCCTCCTCCTCCTCCTCCTCCTCCTCCTCCTCCTCCTCCTCCTCCTCCTCCTCCTCCTCCTCTCCTCCTCCTCCTCCTCCTCCTCCTCCTCCTCCTCCTCCTCCTCCTCCTCCTCCTCAGTCACCTCGGGGTAATAATGTGTCTGGTCAGTGTCAGACTAAGGTTATCTGAGGTCATTTTCCACCTTCCTGACGTGGAATGTTAAAGTCACGATTACTTCGGGTTCATCAGTCTCATGCAGAGCTTCTTTCGTCTTGAGAGATGTATGAATTTAGTTCAACAATAATAATTAATGTTGTATTATAAATTACCCAATGAAATAAAAGTGATGTACAGTCACGAGCACAAATCAGTATACAGCTTAGGTTGAAGCTTTGAACAGTCCAATTCACCAACGAAGTAATTCTAATAATGGTGATTTTATTGTGCATTAATATACTGTCTCTAGGTAGTCGAAGCATACCTGACTATACTTATTAGTGCTCGTGACTGTACAACACTGTGTCAGGTATAAAAGTGGCTCTAGTGTAATAACGTACAGGTGACGTGACTCAACAACACCTTAATTAAATACTATCCTTGCAAACGGTGAAGTTATAAGATGCAGTCGGTGGAAGGTAACTATTTTTCCAAAGTGTGACACAAACAACACTTCGTTCGCACACACATACACACACATATATATATACACACACACATATATATATACACACACACACACACACACACACACACACACACACATATATATATACACACACACACACACACACACACACAAAACTAGGATATCACAGAGAGAGAGAGAGAGAGAGAGAGAGAGAGAGAGAGAGAGAGAGAGAGAGAGAGAGAGTGTTTGAATATATCAGTATCATTCAAATTGCAGAAAACCTTAAGGGGACTGTACACTTTTGATATATTGGTACTGCATGGACTTCTTGATTCCTCCAAAGTATGTCAGGAAACAGGACCAGATTCAGAAAAATAATAATGGTGGCCTGTTGCTTCGAATAGTTTGGAAGAATCAGATACTCCAGATTTACCAACACTGTACACAACCCCTGGCTTAAACCATCATGACTGTAATCTCAACACCAGAATTATCAAGAAGTATGTATGTATGTATGTATGTACGAGTGTGTATATGTATTTCAGACCGACACGACGCCTCCTCTCAACAACATCAACAACAACAACAACAACAACACACCACATTAGCCTTGTGTGTCTTTCCCTCAAGCAAGTAGTCTCTCCGAAACACAGATTGTAGTTATGGCCACCAACTTCTCCAAAACTTCACCACGAGTTGGATTAGCACCTCGGTTATCGCTCAAGTTAGCACATAAGGCGTAACATATGCAATCACCCCTGCTAAAAAAGGCATGAACAGTGGCTGGTTCATAATCGTGTGTGGCCTGGCAGCGATCACTATGTACGGGTTACAGTACGGTCACGGTTGTTTGTTATTCTTACTATTATTCCTACGGTTTGTTGTGAATATTTTCTTTCGTCATTCTTCTTGTTATTAAAAAAAAAAATCGAACGCTAGGATGGTTGTGGATATTCTCTTTCGTCATTTCTCCTGCTATTTAAACATTCAAACGGTAGGATGATTGATGGCGAATGTGCATTTACTTAATATGAATATGAATGTGTAATTGTTAGTCAGAATAAAGTTTTCTCACGGTCAGAAATGAGAAAGTTTACATAGAACACTTCCACCGTCACAGTTATTCTACTTCCACTGAATAGAATTGTCAAGTGTTAGCCAAAATTGAAACACCAAGAAGCGCCGATTTTATACGAAGGTAGAGATAGAAAGTTTTATCCCCCCCCCCCCCCAACCCTCCCTCCCTCCCTCCGCCGTTCCCGTCTAGCCAGGTGAAAGACTTTCGAGGGTAACAAAGTCAAGGGATCATTAAAATTTTCATTATCATAATCATCATCATCATCATCACCATCTTCGTTGTCATCATCATCATCAATACGCAATTTCCCGTATTGTCAAGGGGTTTGGGGTTCCAGAATGGATAAATGAAATTAGAATAACAGAGGAAGGGACAGATACCCAGTAAAATGGACCACACTCGCATTCACTCCCCCTTTCAAGCCCACGAATTTCTCAGCTCCCCCTCACAAAAGTCATTTCAATTAACCTTGGCGCAAAGAGCCATTCTATGAACGTCAATTTAAATCCGGGTTGCCAGCCCAAACATACACTGCCCCTGGCAAATCTCTTCCATTCCTGCCTGTCCTGCATAAGTGTTTTTGTTTCACCCATTCCTAATCAATGCTTTATCAAACAATCATTTATTGTATTGTACAATCATTTCCTAGATCTTCTATTTCTTTGCTGATCACAATCAATTTCATACGCATTTTATTCACCAATCTAGTTGGTCTCATTCTTTCTATTCGCTCATAAAATCTCAGAAAACTTTCTACTCTTTTATCATGTTTTTTTTTTACTCATACCACACATTTTACAGATTTCAGTAATCCTTGCACTGTCAGTTCTTCAAAATCTGAAACACTTCTACACAATTTTTTTCAGTTCATCCGTCTCTAACGTTTCTCACTTTCTATTTCTCCTATTCATGCCACACCAAATATTCAGTGTCACTCGTATATTCAACCCTGTAGTTAAACCATTTCCACTCCTCTTTACTGTAGTCTTGCCTTACTCCCTTTTATCACTCCATCCATGTACACATTGGAAATTCAAGATGTCATCACTCATCTTTGTCTCACTCCAACAGAAATCTAAACCATTTACCGAGTCCTTTAATCTACCCTCACACAGGTCACATTACCATTTCTACAGAAGCTCTTAACAGCATTCAGTAACTTTTCCTCTATATCGTATACATTTACAACACTTTCCATAAGCATTCCCTTCCCCACTCTTATCATACATTTTCTAAAAACATAAACTCCATAAAAAACTTTTAATTTTTTGTCAGGTAATTTCTTCATCAACTAACTAACTGCCTTATATACAGCAAAAACTTAATCAACACATCCTCTGCCACAACGAAGGCCTCACTGCTTGTCGCTCACCAACTCCTCTTTATCTTTCCCGCACCCTGGCAATAACTATTCTACCATACGTGTATCTTGCCTATACCTTGCTGGTTCTTATTATGGTATATTAGAGGACTACCGTACTGATTCCTCCAAACTATCCAACGAAATAATTCCCCTAATTAGAAACATTATGGTCATCTGTTTTCTGGCATAGTGTGGAGGAATAAGCAGCCTTCCAATTCACCAACAAAAAAATCTTCCCTTAACCGACATATATCTCTGAAGGCCACACCGCTCTCCCTTATTTATGTAAAGAGAGTATATAGTCACCACCTTTCTCCCTCCAATATAATCATAGTCCCACCATTCTCCCTCCAGTCCTCAGGTACTAACACATTTCCAATCTCCCAAGCCGGTTGACACATACTCCTGGATCGATTACGAGTGGAGAATATCATTATATAGCAATCTTAAGGACCACTGCCATGAAATCCACCCAACCCATTTGGCTAACAGTGAGTGGGAAGTGGTGTGTTAAGAAGAGGTGAGGTGAGGTGAGGCAAGAGCATGTTTCATCATTATTCCTGCCAGCGGTTAGTTACACATAATGTCCAGAAGGAATGTATAATACGGAAGGCTGGAATGATTATAATGAGGTCATGTCAACTCTCA
>JAWZYT010005562.1:0-27500 GCA_034508575.1 Petrolisthes manimaculis
GGAATCGGCAGTCCTCCATTTATTACATATATCGCCCACAACAGAAGCCTTCCTCCACTCCTTACCACTCCCTTACGAACTGCGAATTGAACGTTACGAAAGCGGAAACGGCAACACATTCCTGGAGTTTCCTTCTCTCGTCTGGTGGCCCTTCCCAGAAAGATCACATCATAAATACTTTCACGTGTACCATCACGAGGAAAGATTGGATGGTCCGATACGGTAAGTTGTCCTTTGCTGTATAACACGATACCATAACACATTCTTGGGATTCGTGCCCCTTCGCCCCCTTGCCGGAACGATCACATCATAAGGAGGACTAGGACTACTGTCATTAATCGTAGAGAGTGTGTGGCTGCATGTGATGACGGAAGGAGGTAGCCTAAAGTGAAAGTGATTAATTACGCTTTAATTAACGGGGTAATTAATCAGGTGTGGGTGAAATGGAGGACTACTGATTCCTCACAACTATGCCAAGAAAACTGTTACCCATCTCTTCTATTGAGGTGGTCCGTTTTCTGGCATTGCTTGGAGGAATTTGTAGCCCACCATGTTGTCCACACCAGTCCAGTGGTAACTTCCGAGAGGCCCAGTGGGTGTGCTCAAACCTTGACCCTGATTCAAACTTTTTGTTCTCTCTCTCTCTCTCTCTCTCTCTCTCTCTCTCTCTCTCTCTCTCTTTCACACACACACTTTGATTACATACGGGCCTAGTTCAGTCGCGCACACTAGTTAGTTTTCACTTTTTTTAACTCTACAGTAACAAATACGAATGCATTCACTTCAACAAACACTCGACTCTGCAAAATAACGAACGTTTGATGAATAAGCTCGTTTTAGAGAACATGTCTGCAAAAGAGTTACTAAGGAGTGTTCCGAAGTCCGCGTAGGCTACACCAAGGCTAATGGAATTCCTTTCGCCTTGCTATGCACCGCGTTAGAAATGAAGGCAAATGCTATTCAAGTCACAACTGAGGAAGAACACACACCTGCACACTCGTCTAGGCTACTCACTCCCAGGATCAACTCACTCCTGTACATAGTCGGCGTATAAGGTCGTGTCTTCGTTCATATCCCAGTAAACAACAATAGAAGAGACAAGTAGGGTAGAAGCAGCAGGAATCACTTCAGTCTGGCAGATATGTGACCCCTGCCAGACTGTATATTCATCCTCCAGCCAGACAGATATCTTTTACATAAACACACACACACACACACACACTATCTGTCTTTTACACACACACACACACTATCAGTCTTTTACACACACACACATTCTCTCTCTTTTATACACACACACTCTCTCTCTCTCTCTCTTTTATATAAATACACACACATATACACATAAACACTACGGTATATCTCTCTCTCTTTTGTACACAACACACAAAGCAAACTCCCCAGCAATTAATCCCGTATAACCAGCGATAATTAAAATACCATCATCAGCAGACAAAGCAAGGGGTGTGGTTCACGCATCATACCCTCACATACATCAAATATAATGACCATATGGCATACTCAGTCTGCTGTGTAACGCTCATAGAATTTCATGCGGTGTGTGTGTGTGTATTTGAGAGAGAGAGAGAGAGAGAGAGAGAGAGAGAGAGAGAGAGAGAGAGAGAGAGAGAGAGAGAGAGAGAGAGAGAGAGAGTGTGTGTGTGTGTGTGTGTAGGCTAGCTGATGATGTTTGGGTAATGTTTTGATGACCTTTGGATGATATTTGGAAGACTGCTAAGTAATGTTTTGAGAGCATTTTCATGACGTGGTATTCGTATTTTGAAATGTTATGATAAACGTTTGATAAAGTTTGGATAATGTTTGAATAATGTTTCGATATCTTTATATGAATTTTTAAGACGTTTTTGATAACGTTATGAGAAAGATCCGATATTCACATCGGGTCTTTAATAAATAAACTCGTATGCCAAGGCCTCCCACGAAGGACTACGACTACCGGTACCCTTAAAGGTTTAAAGGTCGCCAATGAGTGGCCGTCAATGGGGCAGAGTGAAGCACACACTAGACTGTATGAAACACAAGTATAGTACACATACATCACAGATAATGAGTGGCCCTGAGACCCAAGGTAGCTTCAGCTATGACTGAGTAAACAGGAAGACCTCAGACAGACTTTAAAGTGTCAGATCCCACATATAAAGTATAAGTCGATAGTTGTGTCTTGGGAAACACGATGTTGGGACTAACACAATTGACTGGGAATATAACAAAGGGTCGGGGTAGATGGTCGTGTTTGACAGCTTGCAAACCCGACCCTCAAAACAACTTGAAATATGGTTCATTGTTCTATGCTAAGAAAAAGAAATCCAGGTTATGAACACGTAATATAATATAGTAAGAAAAAACCCTCATAAGTTTATAAAAAAAAAGATGAATTTTTAGTTTTACATTTATTGCACAATCAAAAATGTATCTCTTTTTTTCGGGGAGGGGTTTGTAAATTCTAGCTCCACCACCATCACTATCACTATCACTATCACTACCACTGAGCCACTATCGACATCCATACCACAACTACCATACCATAAATTATTCTACCACCATCAAAACCACAACTATCAACACTGCTACCACGCCTACCATTAAGGGGAAAGTACAGTGTTGGTAAATATGCATCAACTTATTACTCCAAACTTTTCTAAACAACAGAGCACCATTATTTTTATTCATTTGGTCCTGTTTTCTGGCATACTTTGGAGGAATCAAGGCACTCCAATGTAACAAAAGTGAATTACCCTCTTAACGCCACTGAAGAACAAAGAAAATAATAAACACATACATACATACGGTACATACACACATACATACATACATACAAGTGTTGCCCAGAAATAGCGCTTTACCACACTTTTAAAACTTGTAATATCGGCAGTAAAAGTCGTGTCTTCTCTTTCACACACACACCCTCTCTCTCTCTCTCTCTCTCTCTCTCTCTCTCTCTCTCTCTCTCTCTCTCTCTCTCTGTGTGTGTGTGTTCCTCTGAGATATTTTTGTTGGCCATGCCGATCCCTATTGGATTTTAGAGATGCATATTTTTGGAAGGCTGGCGTTTACGAATTCCAGCATTCCTACCACTGTCGCTACCACAACTACCACAACTACCACTGTCGCTACCACAACTACCACCATCACTACCACAACTACCACTGTCGCTACCAGGACTACTTTATCGAAATCACAACTACCACCAGCACTACAATAACTACCACCTTCAATACCACATCTACCACCACTACAACCACCACCATCTCCCAACAACCAACATTCTCATACATGCACAAGTTTAGCTTTTATTCAGCCTGAGAGAGAGAGAGAGAGAGAGAGAGAGAGAGAGAGAGAGATCGTGAACTTGACACGTTATGTCTTTCGTAAAGCCGTCTACATACCCACTCTCTCTCTCTCTCTCTCTCTCTCTCTCTCTCTCTCACTGGCCCAACACCAACTAACTATAGTGACACGTACCCACCCACCCACCCACCCACACACACACACACACACTCTCTCTCTCTCTCTCTCCACACACATGCACTTAGAACCACACCATCACAACCACACCCAAAGCCTCTAGTTCTGTTAAGTAATGAGTGTGGTGTTGATTAGAGTTTAAAGCTAATGCAGAGAGAGAGAGAGAGAGAGAGAGAGAGAGAGAGAGAGAGAGAGAGAGAGAGAGAGAGAGAGAGAGAGAGAGAGAGAGATAACATGGAATATAAAATGAAGTATGAAATAAAATGAATGGGGTTTAACAAATAAGGAGGACGAAAGGTCACACAAACACACACAGAGAGAGAGAGAGAGAGAGAGAGAGAGAAGAGAGAGAGAGAGAGTGAGAGAGAGAGAGAGAGAGGAGAGAGGAGAGAGAGAGAGAGAGAGAGAGAGTTACATAGAGTTACATAGAATCACAGACACAACAGACCTTACGGTCCACACGGGGTGATCTGATTAGAAGGTTACTGGTAGAGAATGAATATCTCCCCAGTGATAGTCGTAGGTAAGAATAGCAAAGTAGAAGGCTCTCTCCCCACCCTCCAATCCCTCCGGCCTGAGCCGTACTGGAAATAAAGTTAGGAGTCAGAACCTTGTGGAGTTGGTAAAGAGAAAACTCCACAAGGAAATTTATAGGAAAGATAGAAAGTAGTTGAAATTTGGCTAACTTGCCACCTGTAATGGGCAAAAAATTATTCATTAGTAAACATCGAGAGTCGGGGATTAGATGCAAGGTGTTTATCAAGGCGACGTTTGAAGCTATCTACTGTGTTACATTCTATTACGTTACGGGGGAGCCCATTCCATAAGTTGACGACTCGGTTAAAAAATAAATTCTTGGATTCGTGTGAGTTAAAAGATTTACCTATGATTTTACAGCCATTACCTCTCGTGTAGTTTGATTGATCGATATTGAAATATTTGTTGCAGTCCATATTATCTATGCCTTTGATTATTTTGAATACCTGGATTAAGTCGCCTCTCAATCTACGTTGTGCTAATGGAATAGATTCAATTTATTTAGCCGCTCTTCATACGTTTTGTTTCGTAGACATGGTATCATTTTAGTAACTCTACGTTGGACCTTACTATCCTATACACTTGTTTGGTGTTGGTAGTCCTATACAGTGGCCTTATTAAGAGTCCCTCCATGTCCAGCACTCCATAGGGAAAAGAAGGATAAAAAAGAGAGAGCAGAAGGAAGTAAGAGATGTAGGGCAAAGGGAGAGGGAGGGATAGGAATAATTAACAAAGAGGGAGTAAGGAAGGGATTGACAATTTTATAAGGAAGATATACAAAATAATGAAAGGAGAGATAGAGGAAGATGGGAATGATGGAGGTAACATAAGATACAAATACAAACATAGATACATCATACACTTATAAAAAAAACACAGATACATACACTTATAAAAAACATGTAAATGGGGAACAAAGTAACTTGACACACATGACGGCTTTTGTCAACAACTCCCAACATTCAACAAGTCAATGATACACAAATTTAATGAATAACTGTATACTTGGCAAAAGCTGATAGAGGGATACACCAAACAAACAAAGCAGACTATGATATATATAAGTAACCCTTCCATTCATGAATTTTGTATACAACTGATGTATTTACCCTTATATTTTTTTATACACACACACACACATACACACGCCAACACAAACACGCTATGTCACCCAACCCCACGCAACACTCACATATCCTTTACACACACATATTGATATGCATACCATTCCTCTCTCACTCTCTCTCTCTCTCATTTCTTGTGTATATGCTGTATATGTTTGCATTTATATCTTTAACACACACACACACACACACACACACCAACCCTTCCATTTTCTCTCTTAACTTCATGAGCAACAGAGAAGCATATGATTAAGTTGCCATCCTTCCCCTTCACTGCTTACCCTCGCCGTCATCACTTTTACAGTCTCCCTCACGACACCAACACCAACACCACATGTCAACGAGGTGAAAACTTGGGAGGGCCAGCATGGATGCAAACAATTCCTACAAACTAAGACGGAAAACTCAAGTAGGACATCACCCAGTACCACAGTATAGGGTAGATTGTTGTTTCCTGGTACACTTTGAAGGAATCAGGAGCTCCCAACACACAAGCAAATATCATATCTATCGTAATAAAGTTATTCTATCCCATGCAAGGGGCACCAACCAACCTACCACCCACACTTGTCACACTGCCAGCTGACTTGTCCGATTTCTAGTATATATAATCTTGCTTAGTATTTATTATTTTCTTACTCTTCACGACGATTTAGATAAGACTGAACTTGGTCTAATCTCTAAAAATCATAATAAATTGTGATATTATCCCCGGCGTACGGTACCATTTTTGGGGTTTGGTGCAGGGTATGACTGACCTACTAACCCTGATTTTACAGAAACCCAAATATATTATCTTGCCCATCGCAGCAGGATTTAGAAGGAATATAAATAGATCCCTGAGTATAGTCTGAGCAGTGAAATATCCTACATATAAGTCGGGTTTGGTGTGATTCTTATGACACTACTGGGTAATATGCAACAAGAGACAATGGTTGATACACCTGGACAATGGCCAAGATCCGTGCCAACTTTTACTATCACAGCAACACGAGTCCCATGCACTGTTTATATCCACGTTCATTCACCTCTTACAAAGAATAGTTATAATCTATGTCGGCAGTGTACACCAGGAAACTTTTCACACATGTCTCTTCCGCAACCTCAACCATTTGGACTGAGTTCATCTGACTCTAAATTAATTGCTGCTTGAGATAATTTTCGTCGCTTTGTAGTTGAGAAAAAGAGTAAAAGGTTTCTTACATATCTGATAAGCAAAAGATAAAAACACTGGTATAGTTTGTACCCCAGAACCATGATAATGAAATAATAATACTCTGAGGTGAGCAGACACAAAATATCCACCTGGACTGTACCATATACAGTACCGGTATATTGTCAAGGTCAAGGTCATAAGGTAATAAATCACCCGTCCACGATAGTCTATGTTTCTGGTTCGCTCCTTTATGCGCGGAAAGTCACAATGATAAGAGTGGAGAGGAAGGGCGGGCAATAGGGAGGGGGAGAGGAAGGGCAATGGGGAGGGGGAGAGGAAGGGTATTAGAGGGAAGTGGGGTGTTGGAAGAAAGACAGGAAAGTGGCGTGACGCGTCGTGCATAAAGGGGCAAACTAAGTGCATGGAACAAGGAAGAATTGGTTGTGACTCTTTCTTGACCAGAACCCTATACGTCATATTATAAAATAACAAGACTTGGAATACTTCACCTGCATCGCCACCAACACAGTACTGCATCAACACTCACCTGGCAAAGAGACAAACATCATCAACATTAGATTAAGTAAAATATTTACATAGTTTTAATACACTAGAGGTTAATGATCTCCATACAACAACACAACACAAATCACACTTACTAAGTTAAGGTAGCTTGTTTCTTGAATTCTTTAGAGGAATTGGTTAAACTACTACAAATTCATGAACACTACGTTAGCCCCTTAGTAGGATAATAGCTCATGAAATACTAAAGGCAAATTGTGTTTTATTAATTCCTTCATACTATGCCAATTTACAAACTCCCTCGGTATAGCCTACAGTAGTTAGCGTTGTGCTACGGTTTGGAGGGTCCAGTTCAATTCACAAACACCTCACAAGACCTTCTGGTGAATAATGTAAGTACACACATAAACGACCTGCAGTGTTTGTTAATAGGACTAACCTACACGTAAATAGCCCACGAAAACAAACTCTTATTAGAGAAGGAGCTTTCACTGAGGACTCTTCGCTATTGTTTCTTCAGCTCCAAGAAATTTAACCTGAAGGAACAGAAGAGCAGCCCCCTGAATAAAGACTCAGCCTCAAGTGATGTTTACGTAGGCTACTGCAATCTGTCTGTGAATTCTAATTGAGAAGAACAACAGGGACTAGGCTAGCCACAATATGAATGAGATGTGTGTGTGTGTGTGTGTGTGTGTGTTCAGCCTCATAAACCCACTATAGGATATGATCATAACAATGTTTGCCTCATCAACTGCCTCACGCACCGCTGACTTTTATTTGCGGTATATCGGTACATTAGATAATATACATGAAGGTTTCAGCCCAATGACCAGGTATATACAAGGGTCATTAAGGGACCGTGCATGTGACCGTGTAGGCTATGAGACTAACTAGTAGGTGGCTTTGGATTCCTCCTGACTATGCCACAAAACAAGCTCCTTCAATATAGGTGGTGTTTCGTGGCACTGTTTGAAGGACTCACTAACCACAATTTTCTGACTACCGGTACATCATGGGGTCCCTTAACACTTTAAATTTAGCGTTTATCACACTGGCACGAATTTCCTCCTATTTTCTCGTCCATCTTCCATCGGTCTAAAGCTAAATTTGCCTCGCTTAGACTCGGCGATATTCTCTACACCACATAAAATGGGTTGGAGGACGTAGGAAGCATTAGACTGGCTACAGGATGAAGGAAAATTGGCCCGTGTAATACGTTGTCACTGGGTCGGTATTCGGTCTCCTTGTTACCAGTAGGATATACATGTAGACTATGTATATGTATGCATCCTTGACCTCTGTTTGTGTGTAGAATAAATGTGAGTGGAAAAGAAAAGGCTAAATGTTTCATAGTGGATAATAGCCTACACGAGTAAATATAATTAAATATAGAAAGGGTGGGATGTCCTCTCTCTGTCTGTCTCTATATGTTTGTCTGTCTGTCTGTCTGTCTGTTAGTCTCTCTCTCTCTCTCTCTCTCTCTCTCTCTCTCTCTCTCTCTCTCTCTCTCTCTCTCTCTCTCTCTCTCTCTCATGCACAAAGGTACCCTGAGAGTCCCCCCACACACAAACGTACGAGTATATAAAAAAACAAAGAAGCGACACACACACATTTATAACGCACGTCACACTTTCCAATACATCGATACCCAAGTCAGCTAACACCCTTGCCAACCTCTTCCCAACCACCCAGCTCAGTCTAGTTTGCACTGCCCCTACACACACACACATACACACACTCACACTCACTCTCTCTCTCTCTCAAACATACACACTCACACTCACTCTCTCTCTCTCTCAAACATACACACACACACCAAGAAAGACCCGGGCTCGGCTGACAAACATGTGGTGTGTAGCCTATCAGATTTAGGGTTTCATTGTTCTTTGTGCTTCATATTATTATTTGTGTAAACTGTAGCTACTCACAATGCACAGAAACGTTGGGTCATCCCTTCACACACACGAATACTGAGGGACGAGCCTATATCTATCTGTTAATGATAATTGTGTAACTGATCAGGAAATTAACCCAAATACGGTACCTAAAAAGTTAATATTTTATAGACGTGTATCAATTGGTGTCCTCTTTTCACTATTTTCATCCACGTATTGAATAATTGTCAATTATTTTATACCTACAGGTGAATGGGAACTAATGAGACGAGTGAGGCTTTTTAAGGACCCTGTGATCGTGTATAATGACTGGAGGCTTCTGATTCCTCCTAACCACGCCATGAAACAAGGTCCTTTCATATAGGCCTAGGGAGTGTTTCGTGACAATATTTGAAAGCCTGGTGGTGTAACTCCAATTTTCTGACTAGGCTACATCACAGGGTCCCTTAAAGACAATCAGACAAACAACTGTGTGTCCTTCGGCTGTACGTGGTAAAGTTAGTAAACTGTTCTTGACTTACACACACAATCACTAGAACAAACACTCGACTAGGACTATATCTATTAGCATCGTTTCTTACAGCCTGAAGAATAATAACTGTTTAGCAGAATCAAACAAGTGATACATTGGGACTTAAGTATGTATTTATGGCCAGTGTTGTGTACTGTTACAGGCAAACTCCTCCCCCACAACACTGAGACACACATCTTGCAATTATTATATGAAACCTAACACACTGGGGATGCAAACTGAGTGCATAAATCGTGGTTGCAAATTCTATAACTGACGCAAAAAAATTTAGTAAAAATTAATAGAATAGCCTACACAAGATTAAGAACTTCAAGAGATTTTCCAAAGATATGTGCATTCGTTATCAAGTTGTCTTTTTATTTTAAAGAGAGAGAGAGAGATAAGATAAGATAAGATAAGATAAGATAACTTTATTATCAAATTGCAACAAAGTAGTATACAAGATGAAATTCTTTGTGGCACTGAGCTCATATTAACAATAAAAAATCATAGGAATCAGATTGTAAATGATTTGCATAAAAACTAGCACATTAGAGCTAGTACTGTATAGTATAATCGCCAACAAGCCGAGTACACCTGCATGTCCAAACACATGAATGAATGCATAAACATACTATTACTGTTTTACACATATATACAAATACACTTAATTCATACATACATACACCTATATAAATTATACAAATATAACTCTGTAATGAGATAGATTAAGCAGAAGTTGTGAATACTTAAAATAAAGTTCTTGACATAAGTGTGAGTCATTACATGTTTCATGGATTTGCATTGTTAAAAAGTAAAATACTCGTAGGAACGAAGGACTTCTTGTACCTGTTTGTACGCTGTTGTGGGAGTGCTAACCTTCTTCCCGACCTTAAAAACTTATAGCAACTGTGTAGTGGGTGGGTGTCATCCTGCATGATCTTATTAGCTTGTTTTAAAACACCTTCGTGATATAAATTTTCCAGTGGTTCAGTATCTGCCCCAAGTTTCCTTGACTTTTTAACAATTCTATTAAGCCTATTTTTGTCTTTGTTTCTTAGTTTCTTATACCATGTGGCCAGTGAAAAGTTGATTACTGATTCAATTATTGACTTATAAAAGAGAGAAATGATCTTCCTGTCAATATGTAAGTTATTTAGCAATCTCATGAAGTGAAGACGTTGATTGCATTTCTTGAACACCAGGTCAGTGTTTTCCTTTCCTTTAAGCTGATTATCAATCACATATCCCAAGTACTTGAAATTATCTACTCTCTCAACAGTTTCCTCATTTATGATAATATTGTCTGGTGTTACATGATTTTTTTTCCTGAAATCTATTATCATTTCTTTTGTCTTTTTTACATTCAATTCTAAGAAATTACTTTTACACCAATCTACGAAAAAATCTATCTGTGCATAAAAATTCTCACAATCATCATTAAAAATTTTCCCTGTAATAACAGTATCATCAGCATACTTGATGATGGAACAATCACTAAACAAGCTCCTACAGTCGTCTGTATACAGAATGAACAGAACTGGTGATATAACACAACCTTGAGGTGAACCTGTGTTAGTGATAATAATGTCAGACTTCACATCATTTATCTTAGTAAGAGAGAGAGAAACTTTTGCCATGGACTTTATCTTCTGCATCACTAACAAGCTGAGTAAACACCAACTTGCATCCCTCGAGTTTTTTTACACGACAGTCATCAGTGTAAACATGGGTGCAATTACCTCAGTATACACACACACACATACACATATATATATATTTTATACATCGCAGTATAGCCTATGCATTTATCGCTATATCGAGATAGGTGAATAGATAATGTGAACTGATGCAAATGGACACACCCACACAGACAAACATACAAACATGCCGAGGAGAGATAGATAAAAATAAATGGATGAATAGACGAACGTATAGACTATTTACAAACAAAAGTATTCTAAGAACTCTTGCATCTCAGAATTGTGAGATGCAAGAGTTAACCGGTACTCTAATTAGTAACACCCGTAGTTTTAAAACATTTGAGGGCCATTACTGGAGCTCTATGAACCCTCCAAATAATCCAGGCCACAAAGCGCTTCAGTATTTCGAATAGGGAATCTGTTGCCTGGAATAGTTTGGAAGGTTCATAGAGCTCCAGTAATTTAAAGGGCCCTCAATTTTTTTTTTTAAACTACCGGTACGGGTGTCAGTCTTTTATATACACAACTGGTCATCTCTGGAACACACTAGTTAAACGTGATGTGTCTAGGCATCCCGGACGAAATTGGACATTATTTTGGATCACTTTCACTTTGAATTCACATATGAGGACGATAAGCGGACTCTAATTAGGCCTTTTAGTCCTCATCATTCTCAATATAGAAAAAAATAATAATAAAAGAAAAAAAATATCTATAGGAGCCTACCCGAGAAACACACACACATAACAAAAACCAACAACACAGATTAAAAGAGACGTACCAATCAATATTAGCCTATAGACATACATAAATAAACAAACACCCCCTACCAACAGTACTATAAACACAGAGAGTCTTTAATGCAAACAAGACTAGTACGTTTGGTGTGTGTGTGTGTGTGTGTGTGTGGTGTAAAAGAGACGTGAGTAAAGATGCCAACCAACCACCAACCAACCAACCAATGTCTTCCTCTCACCTTTAACCAACAGAGCACACACACACACGATATTTTCCTTCCTTCCTACCTCTTTCCTTTCTTTCTCTTGTCTCTCTTTCTTTCTCACTTTTTTTTTATTATTATTTCTTCATTTTCTTCCGCGTATCTATTGGTTTTCGTATTTGATGTTTTTATTCTTTCGTTCTATTGTTTTCTTATATTGTATTTTCTTTACTGTTCGTATTTCACATTTCGTTTTCTGTTTCTGCTTCTACTTTCTTCCCTCCAACATGTCTCTCTCTCTCTCTCTCTCTCTCTCTCTCCTTCCGTGTCATTAGTTACACATGCTTCTTAGTTCCTTACATATATTCTTTTTCTACATGAACTACAATTTTATGTTTATATTTTTATTATCTCTTGTTTTGTGTCTTTTTCTAATTGAATATGTCTATCTTTTTGTAACTTTGCCTTCCAGAATACCGATACCGATATTTTCATTCATCTCTCTCTCTCTCTCTCTCTCTCTCTCTCTCTCTCTCTCTCTCTCTCTCTCTCTCTCTCTCTCATTTGCTCTTGTTCCCTCCCTCTCCTTTTATTCTTTCCTCCCTGACCTACTTCACTCCCTATCTTCCTCTCCACCAAACCAACCACCTCAACTTCAAATCCTCCCACCACCCTTTTAAATCCTCTTCATCCCTCTTCTCCAACTCCATTCCCTCTTTTCCCTCAATAGTCATCATTCATTTTCTCCTCTCTCTCTCTCTGTCTCTCACTCTCTCTCTCTCTCTCTCTCTCTCTCTCTCCGGGCTCCATTCATTCCCTCCCTTCATCTCCTCATTATCCTCTCTCCTTACCTACTCCTTCAATATCCTCCTTCCTCCCCTCCTTCTTCTCCCATCCTTCACCCGCGGATTTTTCTCCCACACTGTCCCCCTTCCTTATCCTTCTTATTTCTCCTCCATCCTCATACCATTTTCGTTCTTTTCTCTCATCCCCTTTCCTACTTCTCTCATCATCAGTTCCCTCTACCTTTTTATAATATATTCTTCGCCCAATCTATCTCCCTCTCTATTTATCTCTTGTCTATCTATCTATCTCTCCCGACCCCACTTCTCTCCTTCATTTAATCCGGTCTCGCATTGTCTCTTCCCCAGCTTCCCCTCTTCAAATCCCCTTCCCTTCCTTTCCTCTTCTCCTCTTTTCCCCGAATTTTCACTCACCCCTTCCCCTCATTTCCAAAGTCGATTCTTATATATATTTCCACCTTCCTTACGCTCTTTCTCATCTCTAATCTCTTCTTCCTTTCCACCAGTTTTCATGTCAACTTCATTTCCTTACTTGTAATATCATCATCTTATTTACGATACTCTCACTTCCATACACTACCACCTCATTTTCATGTATTTTCTCCTCCTCCTCTTCCTTCTTCTCCTCTTCTCTCGTTCTTAGTATAATCCTCTTTCAGTTTTCTGCCATTCAATCCCTGCTCTTTCTTTACCCTCCCCCCTATCCCTTTCCCCATGAGCTAGCCCCTTTTTCCTATTCTATTTCCCCCCCCCCCAACCCCAGCCTCTTTCCTCCCTCGTCTCCTGTTGTATGCCTTCTCCCATCCCATTCCCTCATATTACCTCCTCCTTCCTTTTTCCTTCCTTACCCACTACCATATTCATGTTTTTTATTTTATTTTATCTTGCACTAGCTATCATCCCCTTCCTTGTTATTTCCTCCTGGTCCTACCCTTTATCTTCATCTCCTGTCTCCCCCACCACCACATTTTCTTCTCTTCTCCATTCAAAATCTGAACTCTTTCTCCTTCCACTACATTTTACTTTCATACACTCCTCTTTCATCTCCTTTCTAACATCTCCCTTCACTCCCATTCCTCAACCCTCTCTCATTCCACTACCATCTAGGCTATACCATCCTACATTTCATTCTCCTCCTCTTTCATCTCCCCTCACTCCCATTCCTCAACCCTCTCTCATTCCACTACCATCTAGGCTATACCATCCTACATTTTCCTTCTCCTTCTCTTGTCCCTCCTCCCTGTCCCGAGTACTAAGAACAGGAATAATTCAGCCTAATGACCACCCTCCCTCCCACCCCCCTCCTCCAACAGTGTGCTCTCTCTAGGCTTTTGTTCGCTGTTATCTTTTTCAGTCAAGCCTTCAAAGTTCTACAAAAATGCTCACTAAACCAGGCTTTTATTTTCACGAACACGATTTACACTTTCACGTATTCAGTTAATTTTTAAAGTTTTATACATAAATGTGATTCCTTAAACAGGCTTCATTTTCACCAACACCACTTAATTAAGTTTCCCTGCCACGTGCTAATCATTTGGGAAGGTGGCCTAAATAATAAATATACTAAAAGTTAAATATGGTCCCAAATGGAGAGGTTAATATTGAGTTACTTTTATATATCATAGGGTTCCACGTAATAATAATAATATACTGTGGGGTTTAATTTTATACATGTAATAATAAAGTCTTACTGCAGTGGAAAAGCAGGAGTGAATTCTAATACATTATGTTCTCGCCTTCCCGCCGCCCCTCCACACAATTATATTACCTACGATGCCAGGCCGTATTATATTTCAGTAACTTTCCACCTCAGATATTAACCCTTTGACCATAAAACTTGAAGTTTATTTTATCATACGACAGGTCTGATTTCCCACCACGATTTATTGGAATATGTTGGTGAATTTTATTTTTCTAACTTCTTTCTGCTTTCCCTTTTCTTCTATTTCGATTACTTCTTGTTTTCCATTTTCTTCTTGTTCTACTTCTTGTTGTTGTCCCTTTTCTTTTTCTATTTCTTCTTGTTGCCCCTTTTCTTCTATCTCTACTTCTTGGTTTTCTTTGTTATTTTTAATATATATACAGAAGTGTTGTGGGAGTCACCAGATAAAATTGAGTTAGTTCAAGGATAAGATAAAAAGGTGAGCCAGAGGGTACTACAAACTCCCCTCCCTCCCCCCCTGACACCCCTGATGCATACAAAGTGTTCAAGGGTAAGTAATGTAAGGTAAAGACTTGGCAATTCAGCACAGTGTGTATATACAGAACGTGACCAAAATTAGGCAAGAAAAATGCATATCTTAAAAAACTTCCTGCCAACGAGACTTCAGTAAATTAAATGTAAACTAACGGAGCGTATGACTGAAGAAAAAAGATGTGACATGGTACACCTTCCCTTCACTACACATTCAGCCGTGTGTTATTTGTACATAAGGATTATATAACATCATTACTTCATCTATTTATACCGTAGCCTACTCCTGTATCATTAACCTTTTCAAGCACTGTCAGGTTTTCTTAGATGAGTAAAATCGTTCAGCTTTAATATCAACGAGGAATTGACGCAGACACTTTTCTTTTAAAATGCCACTATCAATTGAATACTATCAAATCTTTCTGGTAAGTAAGGCATATTTTCTTGTATTTTCAAGCAAGGTCGAGAGTGTACTATCTGTACCGTGTTCTAAGCGTTCGGAGACACTGGAAGATAGGACGAGAGTATTAGGCTATACCTTCTTATTTTTCTCCTTACACATGTTAGGTGCACGTACAGTTAGCAAAAAAGGCAAGACACCTTTTAATTTATGTGCTTGTGTGATATCGGTTCTGGTAACCTTGCATCTGACGTCAGGGGTGGGGGTGGGGGGGTGGGGGGGTGTTTGGAAGAAGGCTGTATTGCTATATAAATACTATGTCAGCTCATGCTTTGTTTCATCTACCGTTAGTTCAAAGTGTTTCGAGTAGATCAACTTCATCCCTCAAGCGCTCTCACTGAAGTTACGTACATTGTTGCCAGAACCGATAACACATGCACGAATATAAAGGTGCATTGCCTGGGGGGTCTTAATTTTTATGAGCGACTGTAGGCTACATTTGTTGTGACGTCACTTAAGTTTTTTTTTTTCTGCATGTGTGTGAATTAGAAGACTAGCCTATACAGTATACTGATTCCTCCACACTATATCACGACACAGTAAGGAATCTGTTTTATAGCAGAGCTTGGAGGAATCAGTATCCTTCCAATCTGCCCACAAGAAATGACTGACTCCCTTCACCATTAAACCTTCCTCATCCTCAGGGTTGATATTACCACCCCTTGCTTCCTTCCACCCAGAGAAGCCAAGAACTATGTCTAATGACGGGCTAATGATGGGGAGGATTAAAGGGTCTGAAGGGGCTTGGAATATCGTAACATTTGTAAATAACTAAAAGGCTATGGATTGATGAGGGACTTTGGGTGAAGACGATGAAGTGGTCTCAACATTGAATAACTGAAGGGCTGAGTTAATGAGTCGCAATGCAATCATTATATTTAAACAGTTTCAAATGATCAACATAAAAGATACAACAAACAAATAAGCATGTAACGATTGTTTTTTTATCTCTAACTTCTCCAGCGCTGTGTCGGAACTTCCACACAAGGTTCTGAATATAAATAGTGGTTTGTGAGGGTAGCTACCGAGGCTCCACTAGGCTACATACGTGATATGGATCGAGATACATTTTTGTTGGACTGAGGTATGTTACTCATTATGAATCCTTGCCAACTCCACTCCTCTTCTCTCTACGCCTACCCGTATCCCTCCTCCTCCTCCTCCTCTATTCTTCTCACCCCTATTCCTCCTCCTCCTCTATTCTTCTCTCCCCTATTCCTCCTCCTCCATTCTTCCGTTCACCCAATTTCTCATATTCTCTCCCCTCTCCAATTTTCTCCTACACTTATTTATTTTCTCCTTTACTTCATCTCATTCTTTTCCTTATTACTTCTTCAAAGACTTTCCCTCGAGCCCATCTCTATAATTTTTTTTTATCTCCAATAATCTAGCCTTCACCCAAATCCTCATCTTCTTCCATTTCTTTCTACAATCCATCAGCATTATTAACTTTTTCATTTTTTTCTCTTCACTATTACCCCTACCAACTTCGTTCCTCTCCCCACCCCATTCTCTCATCGTCCCCTCACCTCTCAATAATATCCCCTACTCTTCATACCACTCACACTTCAATGTCTCCTCTCCCAACTCTAGGCTATTTATTCCCTCTGCCTATCCCCACTCTCTCTCTCTCTACTTCCTCTCCCAACCCACTCCATTAATTCCCTCATCCTTTCCCCCTTCCCTTTCCCTGTCTCCCACTCCCTTCAGTACCTCTTCACTCCTCAGTAAGTAGGCTATAAAAAAAATATAATAAATATAATAAGTACGATGTGTCTGAGAAATGTCACGCCACTCTACTTAAATGTAATTACTGTTATGGAAAGGCTTAGCAGGGATTAATACAGAGAGTGTCACCTGTCTTTTATGATGTTGGGATGGAAATTATACTGATGATAGTGGTGGTGTGGTGGTAGTAGGCTAGTAGATGTTATTGATGTTGATGGTGAAACTGATAATGATGAGGGTGATGAATCTCTGATGATGCTAGTGATAATGATGCTAATGTTACTGATTATGTTGGTGATAATGACATTGGTGACGTTGATGATGATGATAATTATTATAGTTCAGTAATCTCATCACTACAAAACCAATACGTCAAGTAAATAATAATAATAATAATAACCATGTAATTAATTAAGTATATATATTTACTCACCGTTGCCTTGGACATTATAGAATCCTTTTTTACCCATGATGCTTCAAAACACTTCACTATCAATCTCTCACAAACACAATTACCGGTACTACTACTTTTAACTTCCTTGACAATTAATATTCCTCGTTTCTCATTCAATTAGGATACTTCCACCAAGGTTTTTTTTATATATAATATTTAATCACCGACAACACTGAGGCTACAATATTTTTCTCACTATTAATCAACTAAAACAGGCACATATGGTTTTTCGATATGTGGAACCAAGACACGTGGCTCCCAGCGATATGTGAATGTAATTACGTGCCGGCGAGCGACGACGAGTAACAGACAACCTCACCCTACGACGGCTTAAGCCACACTGCCACTCTTTCCCTATTCCGGTATTCCCTCAGCTCGGTGGTGAACTGGACGGACGGGATGGGACGGGACCTTTACATTACAGCAGCTGGTCAGGAATACCATAACAAAAGTAGAAGTACTTTCTCTGGGCACTGTTGTCTCCCACGGTATTGGAGGCATCCGTAGTCTTCGTTCACCTTACAGTACTTCCTCCAGGAGCTTGTTTTCTCGCACGGTATTGGAGGCTTCCATAGTCTCCAATTTCATTATATTTTCATCATAGGTAACGGGTAGAAAACAAAAACAATATTTATTAACACTATGTTCTTCGACTTTTTATATGACCTGTAAAATCTGTTACTATACATATCACAGGACTGTGTACGAGGTCACGAGGTCACAAGGCAGATTAGGGCACACATGATCAGTATTAACCCTCAAAATACGTACCACTTATTTATTAGGTATATTGTTATTTTAGATATTTCCCTTACTAACACCAAACGATATTTCTTATCGGAAGGAAGCGCTACTGACGTCCGAAGGCACACCACTATTTATTTTACTTCACTCATAAACAAAACCTTTAAAGTATCATTTAACATGCCTACACTAATGACGACGTTAAAAGTAAACATTCTCATCCTGAATATTTATTTTTTCTTAGGGGATGATATTATAGTGTTGGGATATTTAGGAGCAACTGAATCCACCACCAAAGCATTCCAAGCAACAGGTTAAGCTACGGTACCATGATTTAGTTGATTTGGTTTTGTTTCTTCGTCGCCTAGTTTGTAAGCATCTGTATAATCCATTCATTGTGTACAATATCAAAGTAGGTTATGATCCCCTTAATTAAAAAGCAGGGAAATTAAAAAAAACATAAAGTGTACTGAAGACAACTGAAGCGTTCAAACTGTACGAGGCAACACACACACACACACACACAAAGTAGCTAGCCTATAAGTGACCGTCCGCCACACCTATCATCCATTATCCCATCCCATCCCATCCAGTCCTTCACTTCATCCCCCCATCCTATACGCCTTTTCCCTCCATCCAATTTTTGTTCCCTCTCCCCCTTTGTTTCCTTCTCTCTCTCCCTTCATGTATCCCTCCATATTTCCTTCCCTCTCTCCCTTCATGTTTCCGTCCCTTCATCTTTCATTCCCTGTCTCTCTCTTCATGTTTCCCTACCGGCCTTTTTTCCTCCATGATTCCCTCCCTCCACAGTTCGTTCCCTCCAGGCAGGTATGCTGTGGTAGGAAACGTGCATATACTGTAAAGCAAACTCATCCTCAATGATTTCGTAATACTTTTGTTCCGACCTTGGCTGTGACTTAGACCCAATTTTGTCTAAAACAAATTATAATGCAATCATCGATATTATTCTAGTGCAGTTAAAAAGAAGACAGACAGACAGCCCACACGATGATAACAACAACAACAACAACAACAACACACATACAGAAAACCACAACTCCCCCCCCCCCTTAGGCGCATGTACTGACTGTCTGCTCTTGTTCGTTGGTCCCTAAGATTGTTTAGGTTCTGGTAAGTTAGTGAGTGTGGTCCTTGGCCCCTTCTTCCTTCCTGTTGAACCATACATTATATCACAACACAATACTGAACTTGCCTCTCTCTCTCTCTCTCTCTCTCTCACACACACACACACACACAAATACACATACACACTTTCTCCAACGTTCACTTCTGTTTCTCATTATTTAATTTTAGCTCTGTATCTCTTTATTTATTTACATGTATATAAATATCTTTACTTCATTATTTGGTGTGAATAAAATCTACGGATGGCGACTGTACACACCAACAAAAGCCCTGTCGTGTGTTCTGCCAAGTCACACACACACTCACACACACACACACACACACACAGTGACCACAGAAAAGACTTACATGTGGGAGGGTGTTATGGGTGGGTGAGGGAAGGAGATGGGAAGTGAGGGATTATGGTGGATGCTATGGGGAGAGGGGGGAGAGGGGGGAGGGTGAAGGGCTGGTGAGAGAGGGAGGAAGGGGAAGGGCTGGTGAGAGGGGGGAAGGGGAAGGGCTGGTGAGAGAGGGGGGAAGGGGAAGGGCTGGTGAGAGAGGGGTGAAGGGGAAGGGCTGGTGAGAGAGGGGGGAGGGTGAAGGGCTGGTGAGAGAGGGGGGAGGGTGAAGGGCTGGTGAGAGAGGGGGGAAGGGGAAGGGCTGGTGAGAGAGTGAGAGAGGAAGGGGAGGGAAGGGGTAGTGCTACTGGGAGGGGAAGAGGGAGGGGGAAGGGGGAAGGACTTGGACTGGTGGGAGGGAAAGAGAGAGGGAAAGGGAGAAGGACTGGTGACTGGTGAGAGAGAGAGAGGAGGGAAGGGGCTGGGCTGGTAAGAGAGGGAGAGGAGGGAGAGGGATTAGTGTCTGGTGACTGGTAGACGTCATGACATTTGTGGATGACTGGTTCCTTTCTCTTGCCAACGATGGGGTTCATGAATTGATGCTACTCACTGCATGGGTCTACAGAAGAACCAAACGGACAGGAACAAACACACACACAGACAGATATATATAAACAAACACAGACAGACAGGGACAGACAGAGACAAAGACAGACACAGACTGACAGGAACAAACAGACAGACAGATACAAACAAACACAGACAGACAGGGACACAAGAGACATAGACATAGACAGACACAGACTGACAGGGACAAACAGACAAAGAGGGACAAACAAACGCTGATAGAAAGAGACGGTAATATTAGTTTTGGGTGTTATTAATACGACAATGAGTAAAACATAATAATCTAATCACAAACAAAATTATGATATACCCAAAGTGTGCGTTAACCGTGCATGAATACGTATGACTGTAAATACACCAAGTGTGCGTTAACCGTGTATGAATACGACTATAAATACACCAAGTGGGAGTGAGGATATGGCAGCTGTCCACACCAAGGGTCATCCGCCAATCAACAAGTCAAGGGTCTGGCAAACTACCACTTACTTCCTACGTCATTCATCCATCAGTCCGGCAGTTAGTAAGTCGCCTTTCTCGGTATATATTTGCTTCGTTTATAGTAGAGTTAGTGGTGCCCTTTTCACCTTCTAAGTTTAGGCTGGAGAACGGTGAAAGCCTAATTAGACTGACTGGACAGATGATGGGGGAAAATATGGCATTGTAAAACCATCTTCATTCACTCAGCAGCAGTACTCTATTATGATATGGCCGCCTACGTGAAGATTTCTGGGTAAACACAATTTCGGCTTTAATACTCTCTCTTCCCGACCCACCTCACCATCTCCCGACTCATTTCTGCGTGTGTAGCGTTACTCGAATTCCTTGTTCCACTCAGACGGAGGGTAGAGGAAGAAAACTGGTGGGTATATGTTTGTGTGGGTTACTGTGTGTGTGTGTGTGTTGAGGGAAAGATGGCCCCCTGATCCTCCCTAAGGCCGGATGGAAGTGGTGGTGAGGTAAGTGGTGGTGGTGGTAGTGGTAGTGGTGGGGATGGTAGTGAGGAAAGTGGTGGTGGTGGTAATGGTAATGGTGGGTGGCCCAAACACTCCCTCGCCCATACAGTAAACACAGGGAGGTAGGCAGTGAGTCAGTCGTTCAGGCAGTAACACACACACACACACAGACAGGCAGGCAGGGTGGTTGGTGTTGTGGTCACGTGGACGTTACTTTTGTATAGTTCCGTGCAGATGTAGGAGGGACTGTTTCTGGCCACTGTCCACACACACACACACACAGAGGGGCTATTTTTAGTGTGTCCATACTTTCATTCACATTTACTGCATTAGGAAAGCAAAGTATTCATAGTTTCACTTTCATACACACGTTCCAACCAACAGTGTAAGAACTATGAGGGACACAAACAAGAGATCACCTACCATAAATTTTTGGGAATATTTTAGATATAACAATTATTTAACAGGTATTATTTAGTTGAATCGATTTACTATTACGAGTGGGTTATCAATTGCGGGGAAAGCCTTTAGCGTTAGGCTAAACAAAACATATCAAGGAGATGCTGATCTTTATGCAGATGTTAAAACATTGTTATCTCATCTATTTGGCTTCGTACGAGAGGCTTTCCAAATAAGAATGTGACAACTTTGGAAATCCAGTAATTACATGGTTGTCATCACATGGAAAGGGCTAATCCTAATACCATATGGACAGATCAATTACCATGCCATCGCTACAACTTGGAATTTACACTCTGTCATGTCGGCGCCCAGTGGGCCTGTTTTAGATCCGGCGGGCGGGCCGTGGTGGTAATCACGCCGAATGCTCCTCGCGCGTTGTAAACATTCCGGAGTTGAGGGACGGGCGGGCCACTCTCACCCTTACAGCTGGGATGCCGTAAGGGAGATTTTCCTATGCTTTAGGTGTGTTCATCCAGAGCCAGAGGTACTGTAGACCTTTTTTCGTAGTGGTGGAGGGCGGGATTAGCATGCTGACGACTGGGAGACAGGCGTGCACGTCCTGCTAATGTAAGGCTATCATATACAGTTTTGCTATAGCTTGTATTCTTTATAGTTTGTATTCTCCGTGTATAATATTGTATCTCCCTCTTTCTTATTCATATACTGTCTATCTTTTACACTCGCGATATTGTACAGTACACCCCATTGGCAGCTGCTACAAGTCTTTACCAGCAATAAAATATTAATGAATGTAAGGAAATTTTATCTAGAAAATAACCAGTAGATATTCAAATATTAATTTCAGACTTCTCCATGCCAAATTTCTTGAGAATATATATCAAGAAATTATGTCTTTTGACCTTCCAAGAAAGTTTAACCCAAAAGATTTCACTCCGAAATCGAAAATAAAAATCTCAGTTCGGTTTACGCATAGCTTCTAAAAAATTGAGTATGACCATAAAACTCATCCACTACTACCATTATAATTATTACTTCTATACTACAATTACTACTACTTTTTATACTACTATTACTACTACAACACTCATATCCTTATATTTGAACTTACCTTTGGATTTCCTTAGGATGGCTAAAGAAGGAGGAGGCGTGTGTTAGGATTAGTGTTATTGTCTTTGTTTTATAAAATTCTTTAACATATTTAAAAAAATATATTATTTGGATAAACATACTCAATAACAATGAAATGTAACACAATACAAGCCAACCCTGGGTCACTTGACGGGCTTACACAGAACGAAATATATATAAAATAATGGAAGATTTTTTATTATTATTATCATTAATTATTATTATTATTATTATTATTATTATTATTATTATTATTATTATTATTATCTTATACTCGTTTTATCATATTGGCTTAAATGTTCTTTCCTCTATTCTTATTATGTCACTTTTATACTTGCCATTCACTGTACTCATGTATTCTAACTTCCTCACCTTAACTGTCTATCTCGTTCCCTGTAGGCCTATATACCGGTACTGTCTCTCTCACTCACCTCTGCCTTATCTTTTGACAACATACGTGTCTGTCCATATTTGCCAGCTTTGTCTCTCTATCATGGCCCCATTATTCTCTCTCTCTCTCACACACACACACACACACACACACACACACACACACACACACACACACACACACACACACACACACACACACACACACACTCTCCCTTTCTTTCTCTCTCTCTCTCTCTCTCTTCTTCATCTTCTTCTTCTTTTACCTCTTCCCTATCCACCTCGGCTCTCTCCATCCATCTTCCTGAAGGCTCTTAACCTCCCTCCTTATCTACCTTCTCTCATGCCTTGCCAACCCATCACCTAGAGACAAGGGGAGTGTCCTAACAACATTCCCACCAGAGTCAATGTTTATATCCACACACACCATTGCCAGTACTCACAACATTACTACTACTACTACTACTACTACTACTACTACTACTACTAGCACTACCACCACCATCACCACCATCACTATCATGAAAATTATCACTACCAGCACCAGCACCACCACCACTAGCACCAGTACTATTTGAAATACTACCTTCATCACCATCTACACTATACCCTCATCATCACCACCACCACCACTATCACCAATACAATTAAATACTACCCTATCTCCACCATACCCCCATTAGCACATCTACCACCACCACCATCATCACCACTACTACTACCACGACCACTACAACTACCACCACCACCACCCACACTACAACGACTATAAATCAAAACTACTATTATCACCAGAATCATCCCTACCACTACGATCTCTCCCCTGTAAACATCAACATCATCATCACTACTTCCACTATACCACTACTATCATTACAAGCACCATCCACTACCACCATCCTCCACAGCCACCACCAGCCCATCTCTATCACGCACACACACACACACACACACACATAGACACACACACTTATCGTATTATTATCAGTTACATTAGTAGCTATACAACATTAATGAAATGCAGCACCATCAGTAATACAGCATAACAGCAAGACCATTATAACACACACACACACACACACAAATATTAAACAGTCACGACATTAGCTATGATAAAAATTAATGCCTTAATTAACAATAAACATGTTGACTAGGCTACAATTATTGACGTCACAGGCTATTTTGGAGCTTCTGCTGCTGGGGGCTCCTCGGGGTAAAGGGCTACATGCAGTATATACCTCCTATGCCTATGGGGTCAAGTTTTACACATATACTGAAGACTGAAGGTGGTAATACTTGAGGGGGACTGAAGGTGGTAATACTTGAGGGGGACTGAAGGTGGTAATACTTGAGGGGGTCATCTCATTCATCTGTCGTGGTGTGCCCCTGACCAAGCATAATATATTTGTTAGTTTAGGGGGTGCAGGAATAGGTGGACAGGCTTGTGGGGGGAGGGTTAGGGGGTGCGGGAATAGAGGACAAGCTTTCTACCCACCCCAAGCCTGTTCTCCCAATCCCCCACCCCAAGCCTGTCCCCTACTCACACACACCCTTAATTAATATACAATAGCAATATGACGACACTGAAACATAATGAGTTAAACATGGCGAGGCAAAAGTTTTTAAATAAATAAAACCCTTTTTAATAGTATAATATTAAGGGGAGTGTGGCTGTCACGTGCTTGAGACTATCCAGAACTAAGGGGTCTGCTAGGGACTATGGGAATTAAGTCACTATAGACTATATACTCACCTCTGGGGTAGGTGTCGCCGTTCTGTTGGTGGTAGAAGTTCCTGTTGTGTCTGGGTAGCAACTCCTCACTTTCTGGGTACCTGTAATTCTCATAACCCCGACTGCCACCACCACCACTGTGAACACTACTACCATCCCGATACCCAGATCCACTACCGTCCGTCGTGTAGCCTTCCTGGTCTAGTCCCGGTCTGTAACCCCCCCGGTAGTCATAGTGATAGTCTTCAGCGTTGCGGTATCGGTGTCGGGGTGAAGTGCGGTATTCAGGAGGATAGTTGGAGGTCGAGTTGGTCGTTTTGGGTCGGTCCTGGTAATTGGCCGGGTGGTAGTTCTTCTGGTAGGTGTTGGTAGTCGTGGAGGGGACCGCTGACGACTTCATATTGTGGTGGGGACTGTTGTGGTCGTCGTTGTAGTCGGGGTGGTTGTTGTGGTGGTGGTAGCCGCTGCTGGTGGTCGACACAGAGGTTCTTGGCAGTCGTTCGTCGTCCTGGTGTTGATAATGTTGTTGTTGTTGTTGTTGTTGTTGGTGATGGTGGTAGTCCTGTTGTTGTTGTTGTTGTTGTTGTTGATGGTGGTAGTTGTTAATACCGCTCGTTGAGGTCTTGGTTGGTCTGTCAAGGAAGTTCTGGTAGCTACTGGTCACTATCGCCGAGGAGGTACTGGGTCGTCTGTCGTGGTAGTCGTCCCCTCCTCCTCCACCACCACCACCACCTCCACCTCCACCTCTCCTCGTTCTAGGTCCGGTGGAGTAAGCACTAACGGTCCCCCGGTCGTGGTGGGGTTGGTGGTGGTGGTGGTAGTCGTGGTTGTTTTGATGGTGGTAGTCGTCAGTGGAGTTATGGTGGTGGTAGGCTGGTGGGTCGTGTCTGTAGCCTACACTATTCCGTCCTAGACTACCGTAGTCCCTGGGTTGGTGATGGTGATAATCTTTGGTGGTGGTGGTGGTTGTGGTGGAGTTTTGGTAGCCGGCTACAGCTGACGACGAGGGCTGGTAGTCGTCATGGTAGCCGTTGGAATCGAGATAGTTGGAGGAGCCGTGGTAGGCCGACGAGCTGGGGATGTAGTTCTTAGTACTATCGTGGTAGTCTGGGCGATAGTCTTTGGAATGCTTACGGCCGTAGGTATCCGAGCCGTGGTAGTCCCTGGAAGAAGAAGACGAAGAAGTAGGAGGGAGGATTTGCGAAGGGTAGCCCGAGTTGGCCCCACGCATAGAGTAGTCCCTAGTAGCCGTCGGGTAGTTGTGGTAATTATGATATTCTGCAAGTTCGTCACCCGAATGATCGTCACCTAAACTACCGATGTCATTGCTGCCGCCGCCGCCACCACCGCCTCCACCAACACCGACCCCGCTCAGATAGTTCATGGTCGTGCTGTAACCCCGAGATTTTTTCATAGCAAACTTGCCCCAAGCTGTTGTTAAAAGTTACGGTTGTGAGTGGCTGTGGTTAGTTGCGGTTGTGTAAAATATGCTTCCCTGGGAATTCCCTCTGCCCTGTAGTTAGTTAGCTTTGGTTGGGAATTCCCGAAGACTTAATAAGAGTGAGTGTTGCCCATCGAATCACATGTTAGTGGTAATTGGAGATGCACAACATTTCCTTCAACACCGAGCATACACATTAGTTGTCAAAATTGTTTAGATCTCCATCCAGACGAGTGATTAGGTTAGTTAATAGTGTGTACATTCATAGAACTGTGCTTTGGTTGGATTGCTGGTGAGGTGGTTGAGGGTAATAAGTAGTAGTAGTAGTAGTAGTGGTGGTAAGTAGACCCTGGTTGGTTAGTTAGTTGGTTATTATTGTAGTAGCCTTAGATATGTCGTGCTAGATATTGTTGTTGTTGTTGTGGGTGAGGTTGATATGGTCTTGTTGCTAATTCAAAATGTAGCATCGTCATCGTCACTGTCACTATCTGCAACAAAAAGAGAAATAGGTAACATTAGTGATGAGTATATACCTATAATGCATTTACATATAATCACATACTGTATTTTATACTTATAGAGAACATGCACCCAAACCCTCATCTTATTTTTTTGGTTGTTTTAAAAGAAAGAAAACAAACGATCGTCAACTTCGCAGAATATTTACACCAGTTATTTATCTAACAACATAAAACACTGAACTCAGCTCAAAACATGTGTCTAAGTCTAAGGTCTGAATCATAGCAACTGCAGGGAAAAGATGTATAGGCTATATATGACAAGTTAAAATAATGCACTGGAAGAAATAATAACATACTATAAATAAACAACCCCCATTCATCCTTAGATATTATTATAGTCAGAAACTCAAGTCAATAAAAGTACAACCATCATTAACCCATTCATTACCCTCTTATCTATTTAGTATTTAAGCTTACACCGGCAAAGATGTTACTGAGAGTTTAAGGTAAAAAGTAGCAAAAAGCACTAGACCCTCACGTTATTTGTTAACTAAATTATGTAAGAAGTGTACAGTACAAGGTGAATGTATTATATCTTGTAGTGTACCCCATAATACTGGGT
>JAWZYT010005562.1:35000-38638 GCA_034508575.1 Petrolisthes manimaculis
ACACAATTCAACCACTGTTTTATCGGACCTAACAAGAGAGAGAGAGAGAGAGAGAGAGAGAGAGAGAGAGAGAGAGAGAGAGAGAGAGAGTGTGTGTGTGTGTGTGTGTGTGTGTAAGGGGAGAGGGGTTGAGGATGTGAGATGATATTTATATGCTGTATATTAATGTCTTGCATATAAGTTTATTATTAGCTCTTGTGTAAACCCTTCACTGCCTCAATACCTCAATACCTCTCTCTCTCTCTCTCTCTCGCTCTCTCTCTCTCTCTCTCTCTCTCTCTCATCCTCCATAAATCCTCTTTCTTGTTCATTTTTTCCTTTCTTCCTCCTTCAATATAATTTTCCTTTCTCATTTCTTCACATTTATTTCTCCACATCTTTTCTTCATCCCTCACTCGCTCTTTATCCATTTTCTTCCTCTATTCCTCATTAACCTTTCCCATTCTTTCTTCTTTCTCATACTTTTCCTCCCTATCACTTATTTCACCCACCAATCTTTCTCTATCTCTCTTACTATTTCTCTATGTATACTAACTTACTTTCCCTCCTTTTTCTAACCATCCCCTTCACCATTCTCTCCTTTTCTTTTCTCTCTGCCTCCTCCACCTAATTTTATTTTTTTTACCTCACACTCCCCCCTGCCTCCCTTACCCATCCACTCCCTTTGTTTCCTCTCCGACACTTTCCCTTTCCTTTCCTTCTTCCTTTCCTTCCATTTTCTCTCCCGCCCACCCTTACCTTCTGTCATTTTCCATACCTCTACCTGTCCTTCACTCTCCTCTCCTACTACTCCTCCTACTACTCCTCCTCCTACTCCTACTCCTCCTTTCCTTCCTCACTATGATACTTTCACAACACAAGCCTATTCTCTCCCTTCTTCCCTCCCTTTCATTTCCTCTCTCCCACTCTCCCTTACCTCTCTCTATCCTTCACTCCCTCGCTTCCTCCTCCTTCTCCTCATCCTTACAAGCCTATTTTTTCTCTCCTTCACTTCCTCTCTTTTCACCTTCTTCCTCCTCACTCTCATCCTTTCTCTTCCCACCTCCATCATTAAATATCTCTCCTCCTCCCTTTTCATATCCTACACCAGTCTTACCCTCCTAGCCCCCTCCCCCACCTCTCTCTTCTTCCCTCCCTCTCCCTCCCCCCCCCCATCCATGTAGTAATAAGCCATAACCTTCTGTTCTCTTGATTAGAGGAGGAGGAAGAAGAAGAAGAAGAGGAAGAGGAGGAGGAAGAAAAGGTAAAGGAAGAATATTATACAACACAGCACCACCACAATTACTATATAGCTACTACTACTACTACTCCCCACAATTATCCCCACAATCACACAATTACCACAACTACCAACATCACCAAAATCACTGCAATTACACAACTACCAACATCACCACAATCACTCCAATTACCACAACTACCAACATCACCAAAATAACTCCAATTACCACAACTACCAACATCACCACAATCACTGCAATTACCACAACTACCAACATCACCACAATCACTGCAATTACCACAACTACCAACATCACCTAAAGCTCCTCCACTAACTCCTTCCATCTACCTCTGCAAATAAATAGGAAATGTTGGTTCGTAATGAGAGGCCTAAGGCAATGAGAGAGAGAGAGAGAGAGAGAGAGAGAGAGAGAGAGAGAGAGAGAGAGAAAGGAAGGGAGGTAGGACAGACAGACGGACGGAAGGAAGGAAGGAGGGAGGTGAGAGAAAGAGGAAGAAAGTGAGAATAAGAGAGAGTATGGAAAATAATACACATGAGAATGAATGGAATAGGGAGAAAATACAAAAAAGGATGGGAGGGATAGAGAAGATAGGGAATTGAGGGTAGGAGAGAGGGAAGGAGGGGGGCAGGGGAGAGAAGAGAGAGGAGGGAGGAGCGAAAGAGGAGGAGGAGGAGGGGGGAAGGAGGGGGGGGGGATGCAATAGCCGTCGGAGACTCCCTATGCATTCTAATAACCCACCTAACCCACCCTCACCCCCCGCACCCCCCAACCCACCCTCACCCCCCTCACACGTCACTCTCACCCCTCCCCACCCTAAAACCTCGCACCCCCACCACTTCTCCCCTCGCTCTCAACCCACCCAACCCACCCACCCACACACCAACACACCCACACACACACCAACCCACCCTAATCCCCCCTCCCTCCTATTTGGCAGTCAGTATCTCCTCCTTCCCACCCTCACTCTACTCTCTCCCCCCCCCCATTCCACCCACACCACCCTAATCTCAACTAAACTCCATCAAAACACAACTCTCTCTCTCTCTCTCTCTCTCTCTCTCTCTCTCTCTCTCTCTCATTCATTCTCTCTCTCTCTTTCTCTCTCACACCCACCCACACATTCATTCATTCTCTCTCTATTTCTCTCTCTCTCTCTCTCTCTCTCTCTCTCTCTCTCTCTCTCTCTCTCTTTTCATGTCAGCAGTAAGTACGGTTCCTCTGGTGAATCGTTTAAATGACTCACTCACGCCCACACACGCCCACCCAAACATACATACATACATACATACCAACTTCCCTTTTATACAACCACATGCTTACCCACACACACACACACACACAAACCCTCACATCCTTACACACACACACACACACATACCCTCATTCAAACATACATACATACCTCACTTTTATACAACCACATGCTTACCCACACACACACACATACCCTCACGCCCACACATCCTTACACACCTACATGAACCCACGCTACCCCCCTCCCTCTCTCTCTCTCTCTCTCTCTCTCTCAGTACTCACAAGTGATTACTACAACTACTACCTCTCATCCAACTTCATTCGTCCTCACTACCAGCTTAGCCTATCTATCTACACACACACACACACATAATCTCTCTCTTAACTCTCTCTCTCTCTCTCACCACACACACATTCATTTTCTCTCTCTTAACTCTAACGCTCTCTCTCACACACACATACACACATTCTCTCTCTCTCTCTCACACACACACACACAGACACACACATAATCTCTCTCTTAACTCTCTCTCTCTCTCTCTCTCTCTCTCTCTCTCTCTCTCTCTCTCTCTCACACACACACACACACACACACACACTACCACAACCATCTCACGTTCTAATATATCGTTCCAAATGAGTCAGGGTGGCGGTGGGTGGGATTGGGTGGGATAAAGTGCATCAGCAGCAGGAGGGTGGGTTGGTGGTGGGTGGGTTGGGGTGCTGAGTAGGGCTAAAAATAAAAATAATAATAATAGAGTTGACGGTGGGAGGCTGGGTGGGTGGGTAGTGGATGTGAATTAAGTATGGAGGGGTGGGTGGGTGTGTGTGTGTGTGAGTTGATATGTGAAAGGGAACGTGTGTGTGTGAGAGAGAGATAGAGAGAATATGTGTGTGTGTGAGAGAGAGAGATAGAGAGAGAGATAGTATATGTGTGTGTGTGTGTGTGAGAGAGAAATAATATGTGTGTGTGTGAATTTAGTAGACAGATGGGTATGGTAAGTGGAAGGTGCAGTAGGTAAGTGGATAGGTGGTGGTAGTGGTGATGTCAAGGTGCGTGCAAATTAAGAGGATTTGGTAGTGGTTACGTAGGTAGGTTGGTAGGTAGGTAGGTGGGTAGGTAGGTAGGTAGGTGGGTAG
>JAWZYT010005563.1:0-58994 GCA_034508575.1 Petrolisthes manimaculis
ATAAGTTTCACTCCAATGCCTCACTTTCATTCACCTGGTGTTGGACCGGATTGTGGCTGTTGGTACATACATACATAATTATAATATACTCTCATAATTACACAAAATATAGTCTCATAATTACACAACATTTATATCTAATGGGTGGAGATATATTGGAAAGTGAGAGAGAGAGAGAGAGAGAGAGAGAGAGAGAGAGAGAGAGAGAGAGAGAGAGAGAGAGATGTAGGTATGTAACTAGAAAGTGGTGAAGTAAAATAGAATAATTATATGAAACTTAGATATTTTAAGGTCTATTTGAAGATACTGGTAGATAGAATGGTAGACAGATAGATAAACATAGCTAGATAGATAGATAGTGGGTTGAAAGGGGGAGATTTGCATAAACAGCAGGAAGACGTCTGGAATGAGGCCAAGGTGAGGATGGGACGCAGAGAGAGAGAGAGAGAGAGAGAGAGAGAGAGAGAGAGAGGGGGGGGGGTATATTCGTTCTTGATCTATTACTGAAGGAAGTAACAAAAGTATGATAACTTAAGGGATTAGAATTGAAAATAATATGAGATATCGAAGGCAGCTTCCACAAAGTTTTTTTTTTTTTCACCACCACACGAGGACCTGCACTCTATAGTTTTTATCACCTGTTTATCTTCTGACCAACACGTTATTCTACCTTAAGTAAAACATGGTCATGAATTTGTATAGAGGGTTCCATTACACCAGTGCCCTCACCAATAACCACTACAATATATTCCAATATTCTGACCTCATCTCTCATCCGTCTTATCTCCCCTTCCACTCCTCCCCACCTCCCCTTCCATTCCACCTTACCTCCCCTTCTACTCCACCTTACCTCCCCTTCCCACCTTCACCGTCTTGCCTGTCTGCTGTTTACCGTGATGATTAGGGAATCCTCTTGTTGTCTTCTTCACTAGCCTTCTTCACTTTCATCCTTGGTAACCTCTTCTCATCCTTCTCTTACCCTTCACCAACCCTTATTCCCTCCTCCTCTTCCTTCTCTTCCTCCTCTTCTTCTTCCTGCTCCTCCTCTACTCACCTAATGACCAGTCTAATTTCTTTTTCCCTCTTGTATTCATTCTCTTTCTCCCGTCTTATCAAGCCCATCTTTAACTTTTTTTTTTACTGTTTAACTTTTTTTTTCTAGTACTTCCTGTGACTTTCATAGAATTTTTCAGATCATTCGCTGACCTTCCTTTTACTCATTATTTAATTAAGGTATATAAAAATGCATCCCTTCCACTGTTTATATTTTCGTGTCACCATTTTTTTTTTTTTTTTTTTTTTTTTTTTTTTTTTGTAGTTTAGTCTATGTTGTCCAATTATGTTTAGTTTTTTTATTGATCAGAATATTCTTTTTCATTATCCAATTTTACCTTTACACACTTATGCTAATTGATGGTTTTTATTGATTGCAGGTAATGTGACGAGGGTTGATGCCTGGTTTCCTTGCTATACATATGGATGATGATGATGATGATGATGATGATGTCGTCAGCTGTAGAACTTGCTCTCATTAGGTAAGACACTTGTATTTGACCAGTTAGATGAATAGAAGAATTACAAGATAGTTTCGTTTGTCCATTATTAATTATTAAGAAATATGTAATAAGATGTTTAGGTTGCCAGAGAAATTAAATCGTAGGAAGGTGAAAAGATGAAAAGATGACTGCACTACAATCCACTACATTAAATTTAATATATCTTTAATTAAGCAATATACGGCATTCAAAAATATATTCATACATGTGGTATATTTATTCAAGTTTTATTTGCATCAGACACCATAAACCTAATGAAGGCTGGACAGATGCACCTTTCATTTTTACATTGGTAGGGAAATTGAAGCGATGCACCTCTGGCATATGACGCAGCTGGAACGCACCTACTGGAGTGTTTTGTGAGAGGCGTTGCTGCAAGGTTAGGCTGGTGACCCTGTTGACTGAGCTTAGTCTGTTTTTTTTTTTTTTTTTTTTTTTTTTTTTTTTTTTTTTTTTTTTTAATCTGGTGATAACGGGTCCCCTTCAGCATAAATAGCCTACGTGTTTAACTGAATATTTAGAGTACGTTCGACTGTTTGTAAATTGTTGGGGTTTAACCTACCTATAGGTGTCCAAATGCCTTGTGAAAAATTCTGGGAATTGAGATGAGACCATTTGTTTTTTGCCAAGTCAGAATAAACACACACACACACACACACACACACACACACACACTATAATGCTGGTAATGCAGACGCTAGGGGAGGAATGAGGGATATATTTAACATCTATAGATACGATTAAAATTACTGCCATTATTTCACTTATTCCATCTAGCTGTTTGTACCATCAGTCGCTTATTTGTACATTCAGTCGCTTGTTAAATTATTCATGTGTTATGTTTCCCCAATCAATATTTTTCATCTATTTCATCAATTATTCATTCCCACTTTGTACAGTCACTCACCCGTAATGTTTTTTTCTTTATTTTTGCAATATCTATCGTCCAGAAAGGTGTGTTTGTATAAATATTCATAATGTACCCTTCGTAACTTGAATTAATTAGCCTAATAAATGCCAGGTGGTATATGATGTAGTTGTTGATATTGCTGCCTTTGAATGCGTGTTGTTTGTCTTCTTTTGTCTCTTTATGTTATTTTGTGGGTGAAGTATCCCATGTATTTTTCTTTCACCATTGTCTATAATCATCATGGCCTTCTCTTCTTCCTTCTTGAAACTCCTCCTCCCTTCCTTCTCCTTCTTCTCTTCTTCCTTCTTGAAACTCCTCCTCCCTTCCTTCTCCTTTTCTCTTCTTCCTTCTTGAAACTCCTCCTCCCTTCCTTCTCCTCTCATTCCTCCTATTGTCTTGTCTCCTCCTCCTCCTCTAATCATTACTTTCTCTCCTTCTCCACACTGCATCCCTTCCCTCCTTTATTCTATGTATTGTGTATTTTATGTGTTCTCTCCTCTGTTTTCCTCCACCATATTTCTCCCATTTCAATCCCTATCCCTTCCTCTCCCTATCCGGTCCTATCTCCTTCTCTTTATCATCCCTGACCAGTAAGTAACATTCCCATCTCCTGCATAACCTTTCCATCCCATCACCACACCTCACCTCTTCCCATCACCATCTCTCCCTCCTTTCCATCCGAAGTCCCTCCTCCCTGCTCTCCATCCCTCCTCCCTGCTCTCCATCCCTCCTCCCCACTCTCCATCCCTCCTCCCTACTCTCCATCCCTCCTCCCCACTCTCCATACCTCCTCCCTACTCTCCATCCCTCCTCCCTACTCTCCATCCCTCCTCCCTGCTCTCGATCCTTCCTCACTCCTCCCCACCTCTTCCTTTCTCTCCCAGTTCCCATCTGTCATCTTTCTTACCTTCAGGAGACCCTGGTAGGTAGGAGGCAGGGAAGGCAAGGGAAGGCAAGGCACGCCTGCTGCGTCTCGAGTTAATCATTTGTTTTGATTGAACGTCACTGATAATGCTGCAGGAAATGTTAATGGCTATCTGTTAAGGTTCTCGTGGCCCCTCGAAGATGGATAGTGGGCGGGGGTATGGGCGAGAGAGAGAGAGAGAGAGAGAGAGAGAGAGAGAGAGAGAGAGAGAGAGAGAGAGAGAGAGAGAGAGAGAGAGAGAAAGAGAGACTTATAGAAGGAAAAGAATTGGCAGAAAATTGATGGAGGAAGAAAATGTGGACGGGAGAGTGAAGGATAGAAATAAATGGACAGAAATAGAAGAGAACAAGGTGGGATAAATTAAGAACGTATACATAGAGGGTATAATTATACATTCATCCAGGAAAGGAGAACAAAACAAACTAAAGAACAATATAAAGGATATGAGACAGAGAAGGGAGAACAAATTATGATGATATGAGGAGGAAAAGCAAAGAAAACAAAAGTAGTGGAATCTATGTAACATGAAATAGGGGTGAGAATTATGCCAAGAAGGAATAGTGAAAGTTAACAATACTAATGTAATTAAAGAATCAAGGCATACAGTAACATAGAAGTAAGATGTATATAATCATTATGTAAGTGTTATGTGTTCGTATGATCATATTTACGTGCTTGTGATTTTAGGCGTGCATGCATGGTTGAAATTTTGTGTAAACATTTGTGTTACCTGGGTTTGTCATGACATTACGTATGTTTGGAATATCCACCCAGTCAAAAAAAAAAATTAACAAATATGATTAATAATAATAATAATAATAATAATAATAATAATAATAATAATAATAATAATAATAATAATAATAATAACAAAAAGAAGATATATCAGTTTTGCCAGTGTTTTGTAGACTAGGCTGTGCAAAACCGTATATAGGTGCATGGAACGAAAGCCATATTATTATTATTATTATTATTATTATTATTATTATTATTATTCCATAGGCCTAGATACTGTACACTTTCCAGAGCACGTGGGTGGATCTGGGCCTCAGTAGACTCTTTATAATTTGACACCCACCTCACGCCAGGGGTCACACTGTTTGTTCTGCCCACCTGCTTGGATCTTCTCTCCTTATACCTCGACCACACCCTCCCTTATCTACACAACACCACACACTCTTCCTTCCTTCCTTCCATACCTGCCTGCCACACCTTTAACCTTATACGCCACATCACGCACGCGTTACCCCCCACCCCCCCACCCCACACTTATTGCCTACCCACCACACCCTTCCATATTTACACCCATTCTCATTTCCTCCCATTCTCATTTCCTCCCATTCTCATTTTCTCCAATTCTCATTTCTTCCCACCTTTTACTTTTAAACTGCACAAAATTCAATCACACTTACATCCCCCATCCATCCCCATCCCACTCTATTCTTCTTTTCTTTACCCTGCCTCACCCCACCCAACTCTACTCTACCATACCCCACTCTACTCTACTCTACTCTACCCCACTCTACTCTACTCTACTCTTCTTTACTCTGTCCTTCTCTTCACCCCACCCCACTCTACTTTACTTTTCTTTACCTTGTTCTTCTCTTCACCAACCCTACACTGTCTATTTATCTTTCAGCTTCTTTCCCCACAGTTCTCCAGACTCTCCCTCACCCAACTCAACCATCTCTGCCCCCTACTCTGCCCCACCCTATCCTACCCTACCCTACCCTACCCTCTACTCCTCCCTTCCCTCTGCCCCACCCTTCCCTCTACCCCTCCCTTCCCTCTACCCCTCCCTTCCCTCTACCCCTCCCTTCCCTCTACCCCTCCCTTCCCTCTACCCCTCCCTGAGCATGGCCTCCTCACCTCTAACCCTCCTTATCTTACTGGCTGACCCTCTGCCATATCTGATTATGAGGACTTACCCATCCTCCCCAGTCCCCCCTTTATAGTCCCTTCAGCCTACCCCCCCTTTCACAGTCCTCCCTCACCCGTCCCCTCCTCTTCTCACCCACTCTGCATCCTTCCCGTCCCTTCCCCACCCAACCCTTTCTTTCAGACTCTACTTTGGTTTAAATCTTCTTCCTTCTTCATTTACATTTTTACCTGGGTTTCACCTTTAAAAATTCACATTGGTAATTAAGATGGACAAATGACCGATGTTCAACCCTAAAGTGTAGATTGAGACAAATATCTGAGTGTTAGTGTATCCAACGGCTTAAAACTGGGCCATCCCTTGAGTAGAAAATATTGCTTATAAACTAATAAGGTCTATTGGTAAAAACTTTTGAATTCAAGTTAGAGCAAAGCATTTTCACCATATACACAACTCTCTATGTCCATTTACCCTCACCTTGAAAAATGATGTGTGTGTTATTAATTTCATCGTCTTATACTGCAGAAAAGACGTGAAGAAACTATAGAGAAGATACAGCAGAATGACTGTAATGATTCCTATACTCCCTCTCTCATACCAGCCTAACCCCTTCTCTTGTATCAACCCCCCTCCCCTACTCACGCTCTTATATCAGTCCCTCCCTCTCTTATGCCAGTACCCCTCCCTCACTTTATACTTTCTCTCTCTCTCTCTCTCTCTCTCTCTCTCTCTCTCTCTCTCTCTCTCTCTCTCTCTCTCCATGCCAGTTCATCTCCTTCCCCTACCTTATCTTTACATATCAGCCTAATCTCACCTCCTCTTCCCTCTCTCTCTTACAGACCCACCTCCCTATTCTCCCCTCCTCTTTCCTCTCTTCCTTTACCAAGAACCACCGCCCCTCTCTTTTCTTCTAACTTCCCCATCACTCTCTACATCCCCTTGTCTATCTCCACTTTCTCTCTCCTCCCTCTCCACTTTCCCTCTCCTCCCTCTCCACTTTCCCTCTCCTCCCTCTCCATTTTCCCTCTCCTCCCTCTCCACTTTCCTTCTCCTCCCTCTCCATTTTCCCTCTCCTCCCTCTCCACTTTTCCTCTCCTCCTTCTCCACTTTCACTCTCCCATCTCCTCTTGCCAATATTCTTTCATCTCTTCCCACTTGTCCGTCCTTCTCCTATCCCTTCCCATCCACTTCCATTTCTTACCCATTCCTCTTTCTTTCTCTATCTCCCCTTACCTGTCCAACATTCCCCTCTGTTCCCCATGCATCCGTCCCCTTCCCATCCCACTCCCCCCTTCCCATCCCACTCCCTATCAATTCAAAACCCTCCCTCACTCCCCACCACCACCACCACCACCACATCCCTCTCCCACCCATCCCTTCATCCACCCAACTTCCCCCTCACTCCCTATATACATCCCCATCCCGTGTCTCACCCCATACCCATCCTGCCTTTATATTGGCTCCCCATAAATCACCCACACCCACAAGCCTTGATTTACCTTCCCTCCCCACCAGGCTCTCCTCTCCCCCCGTTCCTTCCCCATTATTATTTATATTCTCTTATGAATACCTATTTTTAAATTAGGCGTGTTCTTGTTTACTCAGTTTCATAGATTGTATTTTGTTTATCCAATGTCTTTGTTCTGGTGGTGTGTTGTGTGATGTAGAAAATTTAGTCATATATTCTCTTAAGCTATTTATATATTTTTTTTATAGTCATTTTTATTCACTTATTCTGTTCGTATGGAATGTGTTCCCGTTGATTTACTATATGATCTATGTTCATTTGTTTTGATGATGCAGTTCACTCATTATATTTAGTTACTCAACAAAGTTATTGTTTATTTTTTTGCCTTGCCTCACGCTTCTTCCATTTTTTTTTTTTTTTTTTTTTTTTTTTGTCTCTTTAGTGTGGTCGTTTGTTTGTCTTCTTGGCTTTATACTTACTCATGGTATTCTGTTTTCATTTTCTTTATTGTTTTACCTTTGTCGTCTTACTTCATATAATAATAATACCCCCTTGTTGGTCTGTAGTTTTGCATGCATGTTTTTGACCATTTCAATCCTAAGACTTTTTCTTCACTATCTACTGAATTAATAGCGTTCACATCTCTCCTGTGTCCTGTCTATTGTATTGTAGCTGTCGTGTCCCTTTCATATTGTTTCTCTTATGTTGTCTCAAGGTTTTACTCTGTCGCCTCGTATCTCTCTGTTTCGTCTTTTACTTATCTCTTCCTTGTCTCTTCCTTATCCTGTGTCGTCATTTTGTTGTCACTCTTGTGTATCTCTCCTTTCGTGCATCTCTTTCCATTCTCGTGTTCTTATATGTTGTTTCTTTTATGATGATTTTTCTTGTCTCTGGTCTGTTATCAATATGTAGGATGAAAGTTAAAGCGATAGTTAAAGCTTTGTGTTAATGGAGGTAAAGGTGAAGGTAGAGGTGGAAGTGATTAGGGAGACATGATGTGGAAATAAATGTGGAAATATTATGTAGATGGAGTTAGTGGAAGAGGTACAGATAGAAGTGGTTGGTTGGTGGTAAGAGGTGACTACTAGTAAGGTAATAATAAAGTGGAGGTGTGCCTGGGTAGAGGTGACGAGGTAAAGTGGTATGACGACGAGGTTGGAGTGGAGTGAAGTGGAGGCGACAGGAGAGGCAGAGCTGTGTTACACAAGTCTGGCCTGTAGAGATTTCCTGGTTATAAATCCTTACCTGAGTGCAGGGTATGAGAGTGGCAATGGTGTGTGTGTGTCTGTGTCTGTATCTCTGTGTGTGTGTGTGTGTGTGTTGTGTGTGTGTGTGTTGTGTGTGTGTGTGTGTGTGTTGTGAGTGTGTGTGTTGTGTTGTGAGTGTGTGTGTGTTGTGAGTGTGTGTCTGTGTCTGTGCCTGTGTGTATGTGTGTGTGTTGTGTGTGTGTGAGTGTGTGTGTGATTTGCGCGAGGTAGGTGAGAGAGTGGGTGCTGAAGTAGGCTTGTGCATGGGTGTGGGTGTGGGTTTTGGGTGAGGGTGTAGGCTTCAATGTGGATATGGGGCGTGAAGTGTGATGATGGGTAGAAGTGTTATCGTAAAGGATTATGCGATTGCGTGTTGCCGTGAGTGTTGGTGTGGGCGTTAATGTGGGTGAGGTCACAAGTGTGGGTGTAAAGTGTGAATGAGAGAATACCTACGTGGGTAGAAGGGGTGTGGGCTCGGGAGTATAGACGTGTGTGTGTGTGTGTGTGTATGGGGAGAGTGAAAGGTGTTTTATGTCGGTGTTGTTAGTCTCCTTTTGCAATTGGGGTGAGAGTGAGGGACCATACAACATTACCTACAAGACACGCCCTCACACATATACTCACACACACACACGGACAGAAACATTTAAAGTAAAAAAAAATATATATATATATACACACACACACACACACACACACACATACACACACACACACACACACACACACACACACACACACACACACACACACACACACACACACACACACACACAGATAACTACTGTGCAAACTAAACCTATCATTTTACCTCACCACACCTCATTACACCCACACCTTATCATCTCAGTTATCACCACAACACATCATCACCACTTCACCCTACCTAACATATCAACACCTCTCCTTACCAACCAACCCGCCTCCACTTCGTCACCACTTCACCCCACTAACCCAACATGTCATCACCTTACCACACCTACCTACTCTACCCTCACCAACATTCTAATGCCGAGCTTCCCCCGAACTGTATAATGTGGCCAGAAAGGGGTCGGGGACGGGGGAGGGGAAGGTCAGAGAGGGCTGGCTGGCTGTCTTGAGTGTCTTGTGTGTCGTGGGGTCATAGAGGGGTGGAATGGAATGACTAGAAGGGGAAAGCAAAGCATGGGTTGGGGGAGGAAGGGGCTGTGTAGGGAGAGAGAGGAGAGAGAGAGAGAGAGAGAGAGAGAGAGAGAGAGAGAGAGAGAGAGAGAGAGAGAGAGAGAGAGAGAGAGAGAGAGAGAGAGAGAGAGAGAGAGAGAGAGAGAGAGAGTACAGTATAAAATGTCGAGCGAGAGACAATGAGAGCTAAAAATGTTGTATATGGAGATAGAGAGATTGTTTGGTTTTATTTCAAGTAAAGGAGTGATGTAAGGTGGAAAAGAAGTTTGTAGAAGAACGTAGGTGGAGCATTTTCTGAGGAGACAGGGGTGAACAATCTATTTTGGCCAAGGGAATGACAGTCCCCAGAGAAAAATAGAAACAAACCTCAACTTCCTTTTCGCAACATTTGTTCTCGTGTAATTCCATACGCATACAGATATATTGTATTCAATACATATTGTATATCACTGTAATTCTTGTGTCAGAATATTGGATATTCTGAGAAGAGGAAGAAAACAACAGTGTAGTGGGATGAAAAAGGTAAGGAAGTAACAGTAATGAGAAGGAGGAGGGTTGAGAAAGTGAAAGGGTGTGGGGGAGTGACAATGGCGAGGGAGAGCAGAGCAGAGCAGAGCAGACGGAGGTGGTGGAAGGGCAAGGATGACAGGTGAACGAAGAAGCGAGGGAAAGGTGCATGAGAGAGGTGACAGAGGGCAGAGTTAGGGGTAGGGACTAGGGGGTGGGGGTGGCACACTGTACTGTACTGTAGGTGGTGATGGAGGAGAAGTGTGAATGGGTTAGACATGAGCAGGGCACGGGTGATGGACGAGCCAGACTGTGGGGATGAAATTTTATGGAGTAGGGAACGAACGAACAAGAGAGACAGTCAGAGGTTGATTTTGGGAAGATTTTATAGTGAGGAGTGAGAGAGGAATTGGGTTGGGGTAAAATTGTGAGAGGCAAGAACTTTTGGCCCCAAGGAAAAGTGACAAGTAAGGGAAGAAAAGAAAAAAAATGGAGTAAGTGGGTGCAGATAGTGAGTGAGTGATATGCTAGGCTATTAAATTTTTGTTCTATCCATACACCCTGATTTCTCTTTTCAACTTCTACTGCAGCAATGTCATAGGCTAACTTCCTTCGCTACCCATACATACCACAACACCTTTTTACTTACATTCCCTTCTATCAAGTTGCCTGTAGCTTTTTTTCTTTTTTCTGTAACCTATTCTTCCCTCTCGCCACTCCTTTCATCCTTCTCTCCACTCATTTTCTTCTTTCTATTTTTCTCTCTGCTCCCTTCTCATTTTTTTTTCTCTTTCTTTTCTTTCTGCTCCCCACTTCTTTTCACCTCTCCAGTTCTTTTTCTCCTCTCTCCACACCTTCCCTTTCTCTACCCCATTTTATCCTTCACCCTCCCTCCTCCCTCCTCCCACTTAGCCTCCCTCTGTCTTTATCTATCAATCTATTTACCTACTTGCCTATCTACAGTATTCCATCTGCCAGTATGTTTCTCACTATTATTTTTTCTCTCCCATACGCACCTCTCTCTTCATCATCATTCCTACCTAACCTGATAATAAATATATATATATACAAAGAATGAGAATGTCCCCTGCTTGGATCTTATTAGTAATCAGTGCATGGATTGCCCAAGCAGACGCGACATGGATTGGAAATGAGAGTGGTGCTTACTGTGCTCTACCTTGCAATACTTCTCTCTCTCTCTCTCTCTCTCTCTCTGTTTGTACTTTACTTCTTCACATTTTTCTATCTTTCTATTTTCTCCTTCCTCCATTCCCTCTGGTCATTATTCCCATCCCTCTTCCTCCCTAACCTGTATGATCTTAATTTTAATTTTATTTCTTCCTTTCCTCTCTCGGTTCCTTGTCCCACCATTATTTTCCTGCATTCTTTTATTCTCAGGCTTCTCCCCTTTTCTCTTGATTCGTTTCTTGTTTTGTTCCTTCTTTCCTTCCTCTGATTACCTTCCCTTCCCTTTCCATTCTCCGTTAATTTCACTCACGTTTCTCCCTCTCTTCTTTTTTTCATCATACATATATATAATCCTGCATTTCTTCCCTATTCCTCCTTTTCACCTTTTATTTTTCTGGTTTCTGTTTTTCTTTTTATTTATATATTTGCTAGAACATATTCCATCCTCTTTTTCCTAACTTAAGTTCTCTCAACTTTTACGTATAGATGAAGCAAAGGAGTCGGTGCGAAAGAGAGAAGAAGAAAAAGAAGAAAAAAAGAAAAAAAAGACAAAGAAGAATTAGAAGAAGTAGAAGCAGGTAGAAGTAGAAGAAGCAGAAAATGATGCATACTTCTTGGTGGTGAGGAAGACAGATGAGAAAACCATAAGAGCGAGGGACAATGTAAAAAATAAAGGAATAACAAACATATAGAGTAGAAAAGAAACAAAAACACACACAACAGCAACAGCAACAATAATAATAGCAATAACAATAATAATAATAATAAGCGACAAGAGGACTGACTGGCTGGCTGTGGTAGATATGAAAGAGTTGAGGGAGAGTGGTGAGGCTGGTGGTGGTGCTTAGAAGTCAACCAGAGTAACTCGTCATCTAACCCCATGTAAGGTGTTTCAGTGAACGCTATTGGCCTCGGTGTGCTGGTGATGAAAGTCCATGGATGCACCTACATCATTTTATATATATTTTTTTTTTTCTACCTACCTTCTCTTATCATTTTTTTGTTCTTGGTGTTTTCAGTTAGTCATATTACTTCAGTGTATTGATTGATATATAATTTTCAAAGTCCACTTGTATGGTGAAGACTCTTCTTGCCCTACTAATATTATTGGTGTTTCAGAATAAGTGTGAGATTTCTCTTGCTATAAGGAGAATGGCAGGGTTAGAACTCCACCGATGCACATTCTTCATATTAATCAAACTGCCGAGATTTCCTCTTTGCTTCTCTGTGATTTATTCTACTGATTGAGGTTGCATGACGTCTCCTACAACTAACTCACCTGGGGTAGGCTATATACGGGGGCATGGGTGAGGGGGAAAGCTACATGTGGAAGGTCAGGAAGTAAAAGGGTTTGACATGGAAGGCTGTGGTTGTAGGAGGGTATAATATAGAATGATAGAAGGTATGGGTGTATAAGTGGTATGATTGTAGGGATGGGATGGGATGGGATGGGAATGGGTATGATTGGGATTGTGTGGCTGGGTAGAGAGATTAGATTATTATAGGGTGTGTGTGTGGGGTGGTGTGTTAGGGGTTTGAAGGTATAGATAGTGTGGAAGAGCATATGTAGAGAGGTTGAGGGCTGGATATGGAATGGAATACTGTATGGAAGGGCAGGGTGAAGAGGTCAGAGGTCAGAGAGGATGTAATGAATGATAGGGTTTAGTTTAGTTTATGTACACACACACACACACACACACACACACACACACACACACACACACACACACACACACACACACACACACACACACACACACACACACACACACACACACACACACACACACACACCTTAGCCCACGCCCAAACCATTCTCAGAACACAGAACACACCTTCCCAGATTTACACACACACACACACACACACACACAATATATAAACTCTCTCCTCTGTCCACACACTCACAGCCATTCTTCAAGCACCACCCTCACCCTACACACAGAGTTGTCATCCAGACTAATGCAGAAGGTCATCATTAATTTTCATGTCTCGTGCCCACATCCACACCCTCCTTGCCCTCACCTAGGTTTTCTTCTCCATTCTTGCTCTTCTTCCCTTCCTCCTGCTCCTGAACCACCTCCTTTTCCTCGTCCTCCTCTTCCTCCTCCTCCTCCTATTCCACTTTCTCTTCCTTCTCCTCCTCTTCCACCTCTTCCTCCTTCTCCTTCTTCTCTTTCTCCTGTTCCTCCTCCTCCTCCTCCTCCTCCTATTCCATCTTCTCTTCTTCCTCCTTTTCCACCTTCCCTTCCTCCTCCTCCTCCTCCTCCTCCTCCTCTTCATCCTCTTAATCCTCTTCCTCATCCTCATCCTCCTCATCCTTTTCCACCTTCCCTTCCTCCTCCTACTCTTCTCATAACTTCACACTCTCACCCCTAACTCCTTGACCCCTCTCAGTCTCTCTCACCAGACACCACTGCTGCTTCTCTTCCTTCTCTTACCCTGTTTCTCACTCCTTTCTTTTTCCTCTTATTGTATTCATCCATAATTTTTTTTATCATCTTCCTAACTCTCTCATTGTTTGTCTCATTAACTCTTATATATCTACTCTTCACCCAATTCTTCTTTCCCTTTATACTGTGACTCGTTCTTACTCATCTCTTCATTTCTATCCATATGATTCACTTCACTGTCCCCTATTATTGTTATCTCAAGTGTATTTTATGTATAGTTTTGCAATGTGGTAATGTTCCTGTGTCTGTTGCCTATTTTCCCTTGTTGCAGTCATACTTTCTCTACCCTTATTTGTACAAACGCCTCTTCCATCACCCAATTGTCCTCACAGTGACTCTCCAATAACACGCTGTACTGCCTTTTACATTGACACCTCTTCCCATGTCCTTATACCCTTCGTCCCTCTACTCTCATCACACCATGTTTCTCCCTCTCTCTTAAACAACGCAGACTCTACTTACACACTTGAACCCTTGCCCTTACACTCTCCAATGTCTGTCTCTACAGTCACACCCCAAACTCCCCTCAACCCTCTTAAACGTTACTGACTGACTCTGTACTCTTACATCTGCACTCTTGTCCTTACAATCTGCAATGTCTTTTAATTAACAGTCACACCTCAATCACCCCTCAACCCTCTGATCTGATGCAGCACCTTGTCCCCCTGTCTAACTAACTCTTGTCCCAATATCACCTCATCCCTCTGCTCTCATTTTTATTCCCATGTTCAAACACCTTTCAACACTTTACTCCCGCATCACCTCGTTCCCCTTTGCCCTGGAAATCCTATATACGTATTACTCCCATGCCCTCATACCTCCCATTTTCTGCTCATCCTACATTGCCTCCTCTGCGTCCCTCATTCTCCCCTGCCCCAGAGATCCTATACTTACTACCATGCCCTCACACCTCCTCCTTTTCCTCACTCACCCTTCCTTGCCCCCACCGCGCTCCTCGGCCCGCCCCTCTCCGGTTACCTTGGTGGGGGGCGGTCTCCTCTTATCGTCCACATCCATCACCCGGACGCCCATTACACCCACCTTAAAGAAAACAGAAAGAAGGATTACGGCTCCAAATTATCAGGCGGGAATGTGTGTGTATGTGTATGTATGTGTGTATGTGTATGTATGTGTGTGCGAGTAGAAACAAATGTGTTTGTAGATGGATAAGAAGTGGCTTGATGCAAAGAATGGGTTTATGTGTTTAATAAGGAAGACTGTAAGAGCTTCTCTTTGTAACGTATGGGGCAAGTTAAGATGTGTGTGTGTGTGTGTGTGTGTGTGTGTGTGTGTGTGTGTGTGTGTGTGTGTGTGTGTGTGTGTGTGTGTGTGTGTGTGTGTGTGTGTGTGTGTGTGCTTGCGCATATATGTAGGTTGGAGTGTGTATACGTTTGCGAGGAAGAATGAATATGACAGTGATTGAGATAAATAGATTGATAGAGAGGACAGATAGCCAAATAGACAGAGACTTTGTACACACACAATAGACAAGTGAGGGATGACTGCCTGGACCTCCCCTGTGTGAACGTGTGTGTGTGTGTCTATGTATGGGATGCGTGTAATGTTGTGACACAATAATTGGTCACGCCTCATTACCCTCGGCGTCAGAATGTCACCAAGTCACATTTCTTGACCCCCACCATTAGCACACACACCATCACCCTATATACACCACCCTTTTTAGTCCATGGGAATCTGTCGTCAGTCCTATTTTACTCACCCTCTACCCTTCACTCTACTTTGTCTTGCCTCACTTTACCCTACCCTGTCCAGCCCTGCATGCCCTCTCCCTTGTTTTGTCTTCTTTTCCTAGCTCTCCATACCACCCCGCCACGCCCTGCCTCTCACAACACACAGTCACTCATCTCCATTCCTTGCCAACACGTCCAGTCTCCCTTGTCTGCCTTGTCTGACCCACTCCTACTCCCTTCTGCCTTCCATCTATGTCCCTCTTCCTCAATCTCCATAAACCGACCCTTCCCACTCCACTCCTCGCTTCGTCCATATACTCTCCTCTACATCCTTACTTTCCCTTCATTACCAGCCTACTCCCCTACCCCACCCCCGTGTATCTTTTCCCCTTTCTTCATCCCCTTCCTTCATCCTATAATTCCGATCACTTCCCGTCTCTTAGTTCTCAAACAATCCTTGAAAATTATCGTCTTCATTACTTGTCCTCCTCCTTCCCTCACATATATTGTTTTACTCTACTTTCCTGTTTTGGGTTCTTGCAGTTTAGTCAACATAAGATATAGTAAGAACAATTTACCCTGTTGCAGTTTGAAGGTCCATTGTTATCCTTAGTTATCTTCCCCTTTCTCCTCCTCGAATCAATCTATTTCACCTCTTCCGTTCCCTTTCTCTCCTTTCTTCCTGCTTTCCACCTCCTTTTTTTCTTGCTCAGTGCTCCTATATAGTAACTTCTCCCCTTCCTTCCTTCATTCCTTCCTTCCTGCTTTTTTCCCTCACCCGTCACTCCCATTTGTCCTCTCTTACTCTGTTGTTCCGCCTCCCACGCCCCTCCCCGTCCTGCCCTGCCCTGCCCTGACCTTCTCCTCCCTGCCCTTGTTTCTCCAGCTGCTGTCCCTCTCGTAGCATTAGGTGGGGCTGTTAATGGAAGGGTCTGGGTTTAGTTTAATCCATTTGACACATTCCGCCCTCCCATCAAAATTGTGATTGTGTCCTTCCTGTTGTAGACGTGATGTTACTGTGTGTGTGTGTGTTTGTGTGTGTGTGTGTGTCTTTGTGTGTGTGTGTGTGTGTGTGTGTGTGTGTGTGTGTGTGTGTGAATTCTCTCTACCATCATCGTATAGATATTTTTTTGGGTTATTTTCTTGCTCTTAAATCCGTGAGTGAAGCGTCGCCCCTCTTTATCCCTTATGATCCTCTCCCTCGTCTCCATTATCGTCCGCTTCCATTTTCTTCCCTCACTCAACTTCTTTTCCCGGTCCCCTTCAAAACATCAACACTTGCCCCTTCCCCCTTTCCCTCCTCCCTTCCCCCCATCCCCTCCTCTTCCCCTCCTCCCACGCTACTCTCATTGACCCTGCTCTCACTTACTTCCTCTCCTTTCCACTCCTCTTTCCCACCCATCTCCGCTATAGTTCTCCTTTCTCTCCTTTTCCACAACTTTATCTTTAGTGCTTCTTATCTTTCTCTACTTTTTTTATTCTTTTCCCCGACCATTGCCTCCTCCCTTTTTATTGGTATTTTTTTGTTTTCTAATCAAGGGTACTGTGGAAAAGGAAGGTGGTTTGTGGGGGAAAGCATAGCCAGTGAATAGTACAACCGTAATAGAGTACAGTAATAATTAGGTTATCGTATTTTCCGCAGTATTATCTAAGGGTCTCGGTCGTAAAATTGGCGTTTCACAAAATTGGAGCACTCAAAATTGGAGGGACTACTGTACAATAATTATATAGATGTCTATTTTCATATCCACCCCATGCATCTCTTCCCCATTCCTCCTCCTCCTCCTCCTCCTCCTCCTCCAGTCATTTCTTCTGTTCATGTCTCGTGCCACACCCCTTGTCCAACACATCACCACACCTTCTCCATCACTCAACTCATCTCGTCCATTGCATTGTTGTACCTTTCTCAACACACGATCTCACCATCTATCTCTTTCTCTTCTTGTACTCTCCATCACACTAAATCTTGACTTTCTCTCCATCGCTCAACACCTACCTTACACTCAGCTCTATTCGTCCGCACCACCTCATCAAGCCATTTTTGTCTACGGTTATTATTGTCTGTCTCTCATCGACCCCATCCAGCCTCTTTCCCTTTCTCAGCCTCATCATAAACCTCTAGTGCCTCTCATTATTCCCAGCCCTCCTTTGCCCACAACTCCTTCAGCATACACAATACATTACTTCAATCCCCACCCTACTCTCAACCAACAACAACACTCGACTTCCACTTATGCTTCTACATCACCTTCTCAATCACTACTCAATGTATCTACTTTCCTCTTTTCTTCACTCCCCTTCACTAAATACATTTCCATTTCTCATCCCCCATACCTCCCCGTCTCTCCAAACATCTCTCCATTTCCTCCCTCCCTTCACGCCCCCTTCACTTCCACTACATCTCCACTTTCCCTTCCCCTTCCCCTTCCCTATACCGTACACACACATACAACCCCTACCCCTAGCCTCGTGTTCCGCCACCTCGTTCTACCACGCAGGCATATCTTTCCACAAATGCGGCGCCTTTCCGTATACCCTCTATTCTTTACTGGCAGCCTTCCTCACGCAACCCACCACCACCGTCACCCCCTCACACGCAGCCCACCCACGGCAACACTTCACACACGCTACCCCACCACCACAAAATCCACTCTGCTGTCTTTTCCATCATAAAAGTAGGCTAGTTAGGATTCCTGGTATAATCAGCACAGCCTTGCGAGGACCAAGACATCTGTTGCAGGTTGGTAATCGTTTGTTGTCGATTGTAAACCACTGCAACTGCAAACCATTAACCCTATCCATCTCGCAAAACTTCTGTACAAGCTCCCTCTTCGCCTCCCACACAACCAACCCATCGTCCACAATGTCTACCCTATACTTCCACCAACCTATCACACCCATCACAACATCATTGCCATCATTTACACAAAACCGTCAGCACACCTCCTCCCCCATTACTTTCCCATCTCACTACTGTCTCCTTTGTTTTTCCTACAAACATTTCCCACTCCTCTCCTTCACACACCACCTCCACCTCCCCCTGGTCCTCACAACCCCATACTGTATCTCCCTCACAAACCCTCTTTCACTCCGTCACAACAAGAGGCCCAGAGAAGAGTCAAAACGCTGTGCAATACATCTACGCTAAAATAAACACCTGCCCTTGTACGAACTATGGGGGAAACTGTATACATAATTCTTCCCTTGGCTATCGTTATCAGCGTTCGAGGGGCAGTGGGATGGATTGCCACATACATACATAAAGAAAGAAAGAGAGAGAGCGAGGAGGGTATCAATGGCTGGGTCAGGGCTAGAAAAATTATAGAGGCGAGCCAAGTGTCGTATCTCAGAGGTAAACTAGTGGCGATAAACAACGAGGAGAAGAGGAGGGAGGGAGGGAGGGAATGAGGGGGCCATGCAGGAGTAATGGTGGCTCACATTTCGTCTGACTTTCCTGCCCTTCCTCTCTTTCCTTTCCTCTCTCTTTCTCCCTTATATCTTCTCTCGTGCACTCTCCTCTATTTTCTGTCCATTACACACTCTCTCTCTCTCCCTTTCAGTATTTCCCCCATGGTTTCTGTATCTTGGCTTGTTCCTCCTCACTCTCTTCCTGTGTAAATTTCTGTCTCATAATCTTACTTGTATACTTTATGTGTACTATAGTTCACGATTTTTCTGTCTGTCTGTCTGTCTGTTACGTTTTTGCTCATTTTCTCAGCTTTTCTACCTCTTTACAATCCCAATTTCCTATCCTTTTCGTATTTCATTTGTCCATCTCCATCACCATCTTTCCATTTTAGGGTTCTCATATTTTTCCAACTTCCTTTTCCTCCCTGCGACCATCCTCTCAGTCCACATCCTCTGCCTGTAATTTCCAAGTCGTGATTACTTTTTGGTGCATTAGGACTGTACTCGTAGAATAGAATAAACGTGATAAAGAAAGGTCCTTGAATATTCCACCTTGGTTTTATATCCCTGTATTTGCTCGTTTTTATCGATATCATCTCTAGGCGGAAAAAAATTTAATAATCACGCCTCGTTTCACCAACTAACTAATTAACGAACTCGACTTGCCGTGTTACCGACCGACTACATGCCGCTTGTGTGTTGAATAGAGAGAGATTAGTTGAATAGAGTAATGGTGGGATTCGTTAAGGGAATATATAGTACAGTGTTGGTAAATCTGGAGCAACTGATTCCTCCTAACTATTTCAAGCAACAGGAACACCACTATTTGCCCATCTGGTCTTACTTCCTGGCATACTTTAGTGGAATGAAGGCACTTAAATATATCAAAAGGATACTACCCCCCTTAATACACACACACACACACACACACACACACACACACACACACACACACACACACACACACACACACACACACACACACACACATATACACACACACATATACACACACACACACACACACACACACACACATCAGACCAGGAAATAATATATATAGTTGTGTGGGAGTGAGGGCGGGGATGAGGGGCTGGAGATAAGGCGCTTACCAGGACTTGGGGGGCGGAGGGGGCGGAGGGGGGCGGAAAGGGGAGGGGGGCAGATTCTGTAATGTTGTTGTTGTTGTGGTGGTGGTGGTGGTGGTGGAGAGTAGGGAGAGTCGTGATGATTTTTGGTGGTGAAGATTGGTGGTGAGAAGGAAGGGAAAAACGTAAAATTAATGATGAGTGTGAATGGTGAATGCATGGTGGTGATGGAGGTCGTGGTGGTGACGGTGAAGGTGGGATTGGTGATTAAGTTGGAGTTGGAGAGCGGGTTTGCATTAGAATTTTTTTTTTTTTTTTTTTTTTTTTTTTTTTTTTGTGGGCGAGTGTTTTTGGTGAAGAACTAATGCCTACTAACCTACAGTCAGGTCCTGGCCAAGTCAGAGAAAAAGATACATACAGTGAATTTTGGAAGGCAGGAGCTAGTGAGTGGTGATGATGGTGTTTGATGGTAATGGTTGGTAATGTGTGTATCGTTCGTGAGTCAGTGCTGGTGGGAATGAATGGTGATGATGGAAGTGGTATTGGAGAAGGATGATGATGGGGGTGGTGATGGGGGTATGGGTGAATGTGATGGGATGGCCACATGAGGTGATGTCGGAAGGGAGAGATTACAAGGGTGATTTGTGATGGATGAGGGGAGAAGTGATTGGCTTGGTATTGAAGGGATTAGCTTGGTATTGAAGGGATTGGATTTGTACTGAAAGGATTGGCATTATACTGAAGTGTTTGGATTAGTATTAAAGTTGATTGATAATATTGATACTGTAAACAGTTGTAAGATATAGTCTGGACTTGAATTTTATAGGTTAAATAATTACAGTATATATTGACGTAGTTGTTAGCTGCTAAAAGAATATGGACGATATTGATGAGGGTTTACCGCTGTTGTTGCTGGTTGTTATATACATTACGTAACACACAATATAAGAGGCGAGATAAGGATGACTTGTGGAATCCGTCGTGGTATATAATGCAGATGAAAGTATGGACTAGATTCACGAGTGTGTAAATCTTTTAAATATGCAATAAAGATTAAAACTCGAACCTCAACTTTTCTCCCCCTCTCCCGTACGTATTATAAATCGCACGAAGGGGTATTACCTCCCCCGAAGAAACCAAGGGAGATTGATTGATAAGAGCGAGGCGTGAGGCTGGGTGTTGCGGGTCTGGCTGGCTGGCTGGGAGGGAGAGAGAGAGGAAGGGAATTGGGTGGTTGTGGGTGGAAAGGAGAACACTCGAACAACACAAAAGTTACTTCCCTGGATTCAAAAGTGGTAGAGGTGGAAATATTCTATAGATTGTGTACGTTTATACTACGCATAATTATAATACGTACGGTAATGAATACGGTTTATACACTTATTTATACGTTTTTATCATGCCATGATATTTTACACACCTATAGGATATTTAAATACGTCAGTCCATTCTATGTAGCATCTTTAACACACACACACACACACACACACACACACACGAACACACACACACACACACACACACACACACACGAACCCATCTATTACGACCTTCCCTCCTCTGATCTATCCCGTAAATATCGTCGATCTCTTTAAGACCAGACAGAGGTGTACTCACGGGTGGCCAGATAGATATTGTACAGTAACGAGCCTTCAGTCCCTTATTGTAGGTCCAAGAGTATTCAAGGTGGGAGGGAGGGATGGGAGGGACGGTGGAGAGCATTCAAAGTGGGAGGGAGGGATGGGAGGGACAGTGGGGAGCATTCAAGGTGGGAGGGAGGGATGGGAGGGACAGTGGAGAGCATTCAAAGTGGGAGGGAGGGATGGGAGGGACGGTAGGGAGCATTCAAGGTGGGATGGGAGGGATGGGAGGGACGGTGCATGGGCTGTATGTATGTATGGATGGATGAGTAGCTAGCTTGGTTGGTTGGTTGGTTGCTGCCCCCCACACACCCATTGTAGAAGGTAATGGGTGGTCGGATGGGGTCAATATAACAGCTGAACCGATTTGATGGTATAGGGAAGGTGGGTCGGTAATAGTGTGTGTGTGTGTGTGTGTGTGTGTGTGTGTGTGTGTGTGTGTGTGTGTGTGTGTGTGTGTGTGTGTGTGTGTGTGTGTGTGTGTGTGTGTGTGTGTGTGTGTTTGGTTAAGGTCAATATTGGGATGAAATAATTTAGAATGGGATAATGAGAGTACAAATGCAAGCTCCAGTATAGTTTGAGTTTTGCTACTGAACTAACTTTTTAAATGGGCATTAGCGTGTGTGTGATTACGGGTATATGGTTGGGTGGTTTATAGTTAGTTAAGGGGAGAGTATACTTTTGGAACATCAGAGCACTTTTATTCCTCCAATGTATACCAGGAAACAAGACCAGATTGGGAAAAGTAATGGTGGTTTGTTGCTTGAAATAGTTTGGAGGAATCAGTTGCTCCAGATTTACCAACACTGTACTGTCCCCTTAAATGAAACTATGGGCGTTTCGATGGGGTTATGGGCATTGGAATGGAGTTATGGGAGTTTGAATAGGGTCGTGATGCCTCTCTTTAAGACGGCTGGCTATAGAAGGCTGAGAGGCGCTGAGAAATGGAGGCTGAATTTTATGTATAGAGTAGAGAGGAGATTTGCAAACATAGGCAGGGCAGAGAGAGAGAGAGAGAGAGAGAGAGAGAGAGAGAGAGAGAGAGAGAGACAGACAGAGAGAGAGAGAGAGACAGAGAGAGATTAATACTCGATCTTGTGAGAGAGAGAAAAAAAAAAAGGTTAATTTGTGAATCGAGGCAGCTCATTGAGAGGATGCTGATATATTTGTAGGTCAGTTTTTGAAGCGAGTGTAGGTCTGTGTTTACTTGGAGATAGTTTGCCCAGACGTGTGTGTAATAATTGAAGTAAATATGTAGATTTTTATATGAGTATTGGTATAAGTGTCCCACCTACTGCATGACAACCAATGATTAGAATTTGGGATGGACTTGGATCTGACTCTGAATCTAGGATATATTTCTTGTTTTTCTTAATTTGTTTTGAAGTGAAATGCTACGTTGCTGCTCATATCAAGTTCAAATGCTACGGTTCCTGGCAAATCCTGTAGTTAAAATTATTTACTACAGTACTTTAATGATAACTCGGAGATACACAACCCAACGCAATTCTACCTTATTCTTGCCTCTGTTCGACCCGGCAGTGTATATTAGAGATGAGAGTGAAATATGAATGGCTTTTACCCTAGACTGTCACGTCAGTTAAGGCTGCATGGTCGAGGTTTGTGTGGTGTGTCCATAGAGTTTTTGGGGGCAGCAAGTAAGAAAACCCTCGATTGGATAGGAATTTGCTATGTTCTTCTAGTTTGAGAATTTGATGGTACCTCTGTTCTTATAATAATTGAGGTAAAATTATCGCTGTCTCATTGTTACAGGCACACCACACAAACATGTTAACATATAATCTGGTTGTTTAGTATCTCGCTTCCTGGGTTTTGTCTGCAAACTGAAAAATTCCCACACCCACAGAAACAAAATGAAGAAACTTGAGATTTTTAGATATTTGTATTATCTACCCTGCTCTGAGCTGCTTCTGGATAGGTAGCTTATTGGTCAGCTAGTGAATGTATAAATGTAGGGGTTGATATTCCCATCCTTTTGGTGTAGATTCTCACACAACCTTTTGTAATAACTGCTTACATGTTGCCCAGCCTTGGCGGTGGTCTGCGGCCTCCGAATGTGTTTGTTAAAATTGTGTACACATGGACAGATATGCACGAGAATAGATGTAAGTGTAGACAAATATGTAGAATCACATGAAGTTAGTTGTATATGCTTCTATAATGATATTGTTATATGAGTTACATACTACTGAATAAATATATAAAACTATATATTATAATGACCACAAAGGATACATGGACACAACATATTCGTATACATGTGTAGGGAACCATTGTGTGTATATAACCTGATCAGGTGTGTGTGTGTGTGTGTGTGTGTGTGTGTGTGTGTGTGAAGCCTGGCATGAAGGTGACAAACAACACACGTGTGTACAAAAAACAGCACATAGGTAACATCAGTATGAAAAAATGGATTCGTATTCAATTACTACGATATTTTTTGATAATCCGTCTCTGATTATATTTTATGCTTTAGTATTTTTCCTTGACGATCTACAGAGGACAGGGAAAACTAGCACAGCAGCGGGTGTTGGACACAGAGAGAGAGAGAGAGAGAGAGAGAGAGAGAGAGAGAGAGAGAGAGGCAGGGAAGAAAGAGGAGGGAAGGAACACGGGCCGATAAGCAATTGTAGAAGTTTTATGGGAGGGAACAGTAACCATCACCACCACCAATCCATCCATCCCCCTGCACTATCACAGACATAAAGTGACCCAGTGGTCCTCTATACCTTTTATATCCACCACCACCACAACCACAACCATCAATAATACCATCACCAACACCACTTTTAACGCCACCATCATCGCCATAAACACCATTACCATCACCATTAACACTATCATCACCATTAACTCCATCATCACCATTAAGGGGGATAGTACAGTTTGATTCCTCCAAAGTGGGGCAGGAAACAGGACCATATTATGAGAAAAAAATAATGGTGCTCTGTTGCCTGGAATAGTTTGAAGGAATCAGTTGCTTCAGATTATACCCCCCTCAGTACAACCAAACCCCCCTAACACCATCATCGTCATAACCACCACCAATAATACCCAAGTTGCCAAAGTTATAAATATATATTACAGGTATACAGTTTGTTTTTGGTTGGTGTTTGGTACTGAGATGGCACACATTTTCCTTCTTTTTTTTTTTTTTTGTGCACAGGAAACAAAGCACTTTATTATGCTTACATATTATTTATTTATGTCTTTTCAATATCAATAATCATTCAACATTTGTAAGCAGCCCATATGAAGCTAGATAATATTATGAAGGAGGATCTACAAAACACGTGCGAGTTACCAGTGCTTGCAAGAAGTAAAGAAACAACCTGATCTAATGGGGCTCGTGACTGATCCCTAGCTTCCATCTTGTAAATAGAATAAATACAAAACTATAAGAAATGATAGAGAATCGGTATGTTCTTATTTGAGGGCAGTGCATGCGACCTGCTAAATTTTATGCCCGCCCTTTCATCTCTGTTTGCTATCAGATCATCGTGTTATCTCTAAGCTAATGAGGCATCACATCAACTTGATAGAGTGGTGAGTAACACGATTATTAGGGAGTGTGTTTGTTGTTGTTTGTTGTTGTTGTTTGGTGTTGTTGGTGTAGTTTTCAAGGCCGCGGCGCAGAGAGGAACCACACAGCCCGCGCAGGGAAGCAGAAAAACATAAACACACTGCTTGTCTGCTCATTCGTGCGTGCGGCCACGTGTCTCCCCCCCCCCTCCGCCCCCCACCCTACCCCCACTAGCCCTGTGCCTTTCCCTTCCTACCTACTACCCCCTCCAACCTTGTCGCCAACTTCCCCTGTCTCTTCCCTCCTCCCTGTCTCTTCCGTCACCTCAGTCTCTCCCCTCTTCCTTCCCTCTTCCCTGTCCCTTCCTTCCCCCTCCTCTGTCTCTTCCCCTTCACCTGTGTCGGTCCCTTCCCCATGTGCCTTTCATTTCTCCTGTGTTCCCCGCCATGTATCACGCTACTCCCCCTTTACCTGTCCCCTCCATCTTCCCTCCCCAGTGTGTAACATATCTCAGTATCTCTCCCCTCCCCTTTGGATGTGCCCTCCACCCTGTCTGCCTTTCTCCCGTTTCTCCTCTCATAAGGAAGTGAAGCGTGTTTGATTGATAAAACTGAGAGTAGACGTGATTGGGAGCGGAAGAATGAGGGAAGATGGAGGAGGGGAAGAATAAAGGAAGATGAAGAGGGAGAGAGTATAGGAGGAGAAGGTATGGAGTGAATGAGTGACATATTAAGTGCGGAAGAATGCCATAAGGGAAAATGGGAAGGGAAAGTAGAGGAAGAGAGCGAGAGATAGCATGAAGGACCACGGGGAGATTGATAAGAATGAGGAAAGACGAGGAGCGAAGAGGAAGAGTGACAGATGACGGGGAAGGGAAGAGGGTTGAACGGAAGAGGAAAGAAGGGTGAACGGATGTGTGGGAAGAGGTGTGAGGGCAGGGGGAGCGAGGCGTGAGGAACGGAGGGGGACCTTTCACTTAGCATCATTATTATCAGTGGTGTTGCAAGTGGGTACCATCTGCCCTACATGTAATGGCTGACTGACTGACTGACTGACTGGCTGGCTGGCTGGATGGGCAGGAAGAGGTACACCACACTATATAACTAGAGGTGTGGGGGGCAGAGGTGAGAGAAGGATGGGAGGTTTAGGTAGAGAAGAATAGAATGTAGTGGTAAAAGAAGATAGAGGGATAGTTATCACAGAGGTGTAGGCAGAAATAGATTGAAGGGGTAAAAGAGCGAAATGGATAAGAAGCATAGAGGTAGAAAAAGGAAATTGATAAGAGGTACAAAGAGAAGTGGTAGACGTTCATGAGGTAGAGATGTAGTGGTTGAGGAATGGAGTTGTTTGGTGGCACAGGTAAAAAAAAAAAAAAAAAGTCGAATTGGTGTGGTCGAAAAAGATCACTATAATATATGGAAGGGTAGAAGGAATATGATTGGAATGGTAAATACACTGATAATGGTTGGGTAGGGAGAGGCAAAAGCGATGATGGAAACATAACGGAGATGAAATTGCTATTTGAGATTATCATTCATTGAACACATTAAATTAAAAAGAGATTTATAGTGTAGCAGATTAGATTTAACTAGCTCATATTAGCAGAACAACATGCAGATTCATCAAAGTCACTTGGTTTAGCATCGACAGTATTGGAACTAATTCAGTAAAACTCATTGATACTAATGTAATAGACAGAACCATGAAAGAGGAAAGTAAAAATAATTTGCATGGTGTAAAAAAATTGGGAAAAGAAAGAAAACAAGGTGCAAGTAATGAAGTATTAATTTGACGAAGATTAAATGAAAGCAAATATAAAGGTGTAAACTACATTTGAAGAATGATCCTAGCAATGAATGAAAGCAAAAAGAGTTTATGAGAACAAAATTATGGCAAGTGGTTTGAATACACGAATGAGAAGAGAAGACAACCTCAAGGAAATTAGAAAAGGCGGCGAAGTGAAACGGGTAACAAAAGGAGGAAGCAAGGAAATGAAGGGAATGGGGTGGTGACCTGACTCTCAACATTCGTGACATCCCACCGTCCCTCATCGTGGTGGCGACGGCGGCGGCGGTGCTGGCGGCGATGATGTCGGGGCAGACGGTGAGAAAGGCAATGGTGGCGTGAAAAATCCGCTGCGGTAGTCTACAATGAAGTCAGATAATGGAAGCAATGAATAAAAGCAAAAAGAGTGAGAACAAAATTATAGCAAGTGGTTTGAATAAATGAATGAAAAGGAAATTTTAAAAGGCGGCGAAGTGAAACGGGTAACAAAAGGAGGAAGCAAAGAAATGAATAAAGTCCGATAATGGGAGGTACCGAGTTCTCCAAACATTGCCATGCTCTGATAAAACATCACCCCTTTTAATACCGTTAATAATTATTAGTGCTAGACTTTGAAATGCACCACGTCCCGGATGAAAACATTGGCTGATCATTGTGATTTTCGTTTTGTCATTCGATTTATTTTTAGTTTCGGTTGGTGTCGCTGAACGCTAAACCATTTTTGGGGCTGGTTTATACTGAAGGATTATGATCAGAATTTGTTAGGGGAATACATCTGGTAATCATTTGGCTAAGAAATTCTAACAGACAGACAAATCAAGGAAACAAACAGACAAAAGTACAGCCAGACACATACACACACACACAGACACACGCACACACAGACACACACACACACACACACAGACACACACACACACACACACACACACACACACACACACACACACACACACACACACACACACACACACACACACACACACAGACACACACACAGACACACACACAGACACACACACAGACACACACATACACCCACACACACACACAATGTCCTTGCGTCCCTCGATAAGAAACGCCCAGAGTTGGAAAAATACACGATAATAATAGGTCTTTAATGTGGTTTTATGTTTAGTGGAGAATGGCGCAAGTGATAGCTGGTGATAAGAGAGAGATAACAAGTGAGTGTTGAGGATGGTGACGCACGGGGAGAGAGAGATAACTAACTATATGCCGACTAAGATGATAGTACCGAGTATACAGTAATTATATTGCTGGAAGAGGGGGAAAATATGTGTTAAAATATTTGTGTACAGTATATCATAGATTTTCTTACCAATTCTGTTTGAGTGACGAGTCTTCCTTGAATCCAACAAGTCCAAAGTGGTTAGTGGTTATACTCTAGGTATATTGAAGCAACCGGTTCTTACTGAACTATGCTAACAAACAGTCAGACCAAATCAGTCATAAGAAGGTAGCTTGTTTCTTTGGATTGTTTGCTGAAAGCTGTATTATCCCCCATAAGATTATATTGAGCACTAGAGAGATTATTGTTGTATTAACAAAATCTGAGTGTTAAAGATCAAAACTAAACATTATTCGTTCGTTAGCAACAATGGTCTCTAAATTATTCATTTATACTGGACACAAAAATCCCCACCTTGGTCTAAAACAAAAATATGCCCACGTATCCAGCCACCCATTGTGCCTGTCACGTCACCCATAACCTCTTTCAACTCGAGCCCTTCCCACCGCTGATATGCAATTCAAATCACGTGTTAGCGATGCAAACAGAGAAGCAACAGACTCAGCCAACCGCAGCACTCCCCTCGCTAAGGAAGGAAGGGATTAGCCATCATCATGTTAACGGGATCACCAGCCATAACCAAAGTGGAGGGTTACTGATTCTTTCAAATTATGCCAAACAACAACCTACCTCATTTTACGAGTAGGAAGGATATGTGTTTTGTTTCAGTGTTTAGAGAGCTGCAGAAACTTTAAAACATCCACCATAATCTCTGAGGCACTGGAAATGTATGTGGCAGTGGTGAATGTCATAGTTTGGAATGGTTCATTTCTGAGACTTTAGGTTTAGCTCAAGGGGGTCGTTTGATGTTGGTGAATTGGAGTCTACTTTATCCCTATACACATTAACCAAAAACACTGCAACGAAACACCTGAATATACACTTAATTATTGCCAGATGATGTGCAACGTAGTTATAATTGCATCTCCACTGTTAATTAATGAGTGTGTTTTCTGTCCCCACAGGTATGTACCCCAGATCTGTGTGTCACCAGCCTGCCCCAGGTGTGAGTACCCTTGTTGCTTTTAACTCTTGTTCTCTCACTCTACTCTGGTATTAGTAATTTTGGTTGTGCTGTATCTTTGGACATATGCTAGTGCCGAGGTCCAGGCCATCCACCTGTAGTAAGGAAGTAGCATGAAGGAACATCGCGAGTGCCTAGTTGTAATGATTTTAGCGAGTGTTTTGTAAGACTAATTTTTATTCAGCGACTGGTCTTCCATATTTAGGCACAAAAATTTCATCCCTGCCAGTGAGTTGATTTACCCCCACCCCCAGCCCCACCCCACGACCATCCGAACATGTGCCCAATTTGCTATTATGTTAGAAAATTTATGGTTGGCGAATATCGTTACCTTTGGATTTCCTCCATTTTCCTGTCTAATCTTAATCTGCTTATTAATTTATTTTTTATCCCATTTTGCTACTATCTTGTACTTTTAGCATTATAAGAGAAGCAAATCCAGGGTAACCAATTCCTGCAGTTCACCAGGGAGGTTATATTTTGACATTCAGGAGGTTTATGATCACCTGCAGACAACACATAATATGGTGAGACAATTTTGTATTTCATCGCCAGGGACTCTGAGGACTCCTACTTCAGACCTTTGAGTTGCCACTATACCTCAACCCTTTGTATTCCTGCTTTGTTTATTGTCATGGTTGGTTGCGTTTACATTTATTTTTATGGGTTGCAAAAGTAATGAGTGCTGAACGTAATACTGCTGGCAAACAAACCACAAACAAACCTAACCAAAAACACAACTTTTTTAGTGGACGTAATACTGTTACTAATGCCAATAGTAACTATTATTATTATTATTATGATCATTATTAGTAGAATCGTTGAACAATGTCTTCTCGTACAACCACTATACGCAACAGCAACTACCACACTGAGTACCATTGATGCTATCACTTGTCCTACCATTCCCACGGCTACCACTACTACCACTACTACCGACACCCTTGCCACAGCTTCTAGGGCGTAATGGAAGAGATAAGATAAGCAGGCAACACTCCATTGTCAACTGAGGTGCCTCTGTGTCGCCCTGCTGTCAAGAGGGAGTAGCGGAAGGGAAGGGTGTGTTGTCTCTCTCTCTCTCTCTCTCTCTCTCTCTCTCTCTCTCTCTCTCTCTCTCTCTCTCTCTCTCTGTTCGTGTGTTTGTTGTGTAGTTCTCTGTTCTGTTTGTCTGTATGTTTTCGCTTGCAGGTCTCGGTAGGCCTGTTTCAATAGGCTACCTGGATGTGTATCTTTTGGTCTTTGTCTCTGTGTTTATTATTATTATTATTATTATTATTATTATTATTATTATTATTATTATTATTATTATTGGTGACATGTAATTCACTTCCTGTTTTCGTATCATCATACTTGCCTTCTCTTTCTAGATTTTTCTCCCATTTATTTTCCATCTTCCTTCCCTCTCCCTCCCTCCCTCCCTCCATACTTTCTTTCTCTCCCAACCGCTTCCCTCCCTCTTCCCTCCCCTCTTCATCATCTCCCCCTTCCTCATTCCTCTCCCTGAAATGTTTAGGACTAACCTCACTGTGCGTGACGTATGATTAGTCATACGCACACAAGAGAACACACGAACACCCAGATGACAACATAACACCTTCAGTCGTGGTCAAAAATAATCCTCCATATATTGGTAACTTACGCAAAATTTTACAGCTTCCCTCTGTTCCTTAGCTGATAATCTTTTCAATAAATAGGTTAAGTACAACCTTTTAATTTACTACAAGCACCTACGCACTACTTAAAACAATATCATGATATGTGAACGTGAAAACATTAGACAGCAAATGGTTTGAGATACCCATATGTGGTTGATAATTTACCACGGCTGTACATATAGACTGCCACACGCACACACGAACGAACAAGCGCACACGTGCATAAAGCCACGCACATATGAACAAACACACGCATATGCAGTCGCCCAAACAAGGATGATAAAAGTATTTTAGAGGTTTTCTATATGACTGTCCGTGAATGTGACCATGACTCAAATAGTGAAGGTTACTGAGGGGCGAAGTACAGTGTTGGTAAATTTGGAGCAACTGATCCCTCCAAACTAGTCGAAGCAACAGGCCACCAGTATTTTGGTTCATCTGGTCCTGTTTCATGGCATACGTTGAGGGAATCAAGGCACTCTAATGTACCCAAAGTAAATACTCTCCCCTTAATACTCTGTTGTGGTTTTGTAGCAGATTCCAATGGTCATAATCTCACTCTGACAGAATTATGAAAAGTAAATAATCGCTTACGTAGGCTACTGGACACACACACACACACACACACACACACACACACACACACACACACACACACACACACACACACACACACACACTTCTAACGATAATTTCAACTCGACTTGGGATTAAAGGACAAAAGGAGTTTGGACTATAAATGGCAACTTGAGGTGTGTGTGTATGTGTGTATGTGCTCAGGTGGAACTTTAATATTATCCAGAACACACACGATGCGCATGTATGAATATGTGTGCATGTATATAAGAATGTTTACATACATAATCCGTCAACAACGTCGTGTGTTCCGTTTATACTTGAGAAAAATAGATAAACATACTTGACGGGGAGTTCAAATAGATAAACACTGATACAATATAACTATACTTAGATTCGTGTTGAGCATCAAGTGTGTCTTATTTAACCTTGGTGGTATGTATGTATGTACAGCCACAATCAAATAACCACCCACACTTTCCTTCCATCGTGCAAATAAATCAGTATCATATCAAAATATAATCATATTACTCCTTACGTCAACTCAACCCCTTCAATTATTATTATTATGATGAGGTGCTGCAAATTCATACACGTGTTGTTCTCTATTACCAAAATATTTACTAGGATGGAAGGAAAGTGTCAGTGGATATTATTTTGATTGTGGTATATGTACAATTGAGGACGATGCATTCTGATTTATCTCTAACTTTGTATAATCAGATAAAATGACAATAGCCTACTTACATTGTATTTCAAGTGAGTCAAGTTACCGATATATATTAAACGACAACCTGGGCACCTCGTTGTGACCTAAAATCATTGTTTGTATGTATGTACAGTTGGCCACACGAATTGTTATACACAGGCTACATGGCAAGAGAAGTCACTATTCAGGAAGTAGTGCAATGAATGGTCTACCAAGCGACCATAATAATGTTAAGGACCTTGTGATCGTGTATAGAACATGAAGGCTTCTGATTCCACCTAACCATGCCACGAAACAAGCTCCTTCCCTATAGGTCGTGTTTCGTGGCAATATTTGAAGGACTCATTTACCTCCAATTTTCTGACTACGACACAGGCTCCCTTAAGGTTAATACAATGCTACACCTCCAACCAACACGCTATTTTGAAAGCGTAGAATAATGTTGTATTACAGTTACTTATAGTTTTACTTTTTCTATTAGTTGTAAACCCAAGATAAAAACTAAAATACGTGTTTACGAATTCTTGTGGCCAATAGTATGTTTAAGTGGCAGGATAATCTAGAAACCTTTATCTTCGATTACATACCATTATTTTATCCGAGCGAGTTACTTAAGATCAGGAAATTCAGGAAGGGAGAGTAAATGCATACCTGAGACTGCAATTTTCTGTAAGGTGATTGTCTTTTACTGCATTGGACCTCTAGGCAACACATAAATATTTTCCCCCCACGCCCAATAGATGGCGTTCGGGTTCACCTCCTCAGTTCTGCTTCTCATCAGCATTGCCCCGTCCTGGTAACACTCTTGACCTCTTCGAGATATTTTATAATCTATATATCTAAATGAAGATATTCTGTTTGTTTGTCGGGCTATACAAATTGTCATGTGACCACCTACAGCGCCAGGAACACAAACACGGAAAGTGTGTGACAGTGAGGGGGGACAGAGGACATTTTCGTCCCAAAAAACAGCCCACTAATTACTTAATTACACATATTTCACTTTTATCTTACGCCTGGCAACCCACTCGGTTTGTTTACATTCCACGCTTCCGTGCGTTGCACGGGCTTATGGTCTAGTCTCACCTAAGTTTGCCCAATTTCCCACATTCCCCTATCCCTCCCACCCATCCCTTGTTCTATATCCCTCCTTTACCTGACTACTTACTCTACCTACTTTTAGTCATTAAAAAGGAGATACTATATGAGTATTATTGGCGGAATTATATGTTATAGATACTGATTCAACCTTGCCCTCCCTTTTGGTTCCGTTCCCGTCATGGACTACAATACCGTAATCTAATCTATATTTGCCTAATATTCAGTGTGGCATATGTCAACTTTGCCAGGACCTTCATTATTCCACTCGTAGTTACCTTATGCTGAAGTGTATGTTATCCTTCTCGCCCTGCCTTGCCGTGCTCGCTCCTGTTTTACCCCACACCATAGATTTATTCCTACCAACTCATCCAGCTGTGAATTTAATCAGATATATATTTCCGTCCCCAACTTTATATCTTTCAACCTTTCCTAACCTAACCTACTTTACATTAATTTACCCTTGCCTGGCCTCTGCCCTCACCTACCCTACCCCATACCATAACTAACACTATCTTACCCTACCCTACACTATCTTACCCTACCTTACCCTACACTACCTTACCCTACACTACCCTACCCTACCTTACCTTACCTTACCTTATACCTTACCATATCTAACCCTATTCTACCTCACCTTATTTTACCACGGCCTTCCCAGCCCTGTTTTCGTCCCACCTGTTGTGCTGTTCCGAGCCGGCTGTTTTATATTCATGAGGCCAAGCCGGAAGAAGGGAAAAAACAGGATGGGGATCATGCAAGGAGGCCGCCCCCCACTCCCACTCCATCCCACTCCCACTCCACCTCACCCAACCCCACCCTCACTCCACTCCCCTCTCACTCCACCCCCACTCCACTCCACCCTCCCCTACCTTACCCTGCTCTCCCTGTCCCTCTCATTATGCCTTCACTTTCACTCTCTCCTTTACAATACATCTTTTTTCTCTATATCTATCTATCTATTGATCTTTCTCCCTATCTGTTTATCTGTCTATTTCCTCGTATGCCTCTCTGTCGATTTACTTTTCTCTCACTTTCCATCTCTCACCCTCTTGCCATCTCCCATAACCTTTCACCCCCTTCTTTAAACTCCTACTTCCTTTGCCTTATCACACCTTTGTTTTTCTCTTCTCACCTCTTCCCTCATCGCAAACAACCATTCCCTTCTTCCTTTACATCCCTTTAAAAAAATCCATCTCATCTTTTCCCCTCATTTCTCTCCCCAGTTCCCCTCCAACATTCCTATATAAAACACTCCCAATCATAAATTATCTTCTCCACCCTACCCTCCTCCTCCTCCTCCACACACACCATACAGTACATACATACATAACCTCGCCTACTCTCACACCTTCCTTTGTCGGGGTTAATCCAAAGGTTTCCCATGCTTATCATTATCAGCCTTTCATTGGTGCCGGCAGGGGTCCTCACCTTATCGTGGCCTCACACCTCTACTTCCTCCTTACCTTCCCTCTACTCCCTTCTACTTCCTCCTTCCCTTCCCTCTTCTCCCTTCTACTTCCTCCTTCCCTTCCCTCTTCTTCTCCCTTCTACTTTCTCCTTCCCTTCCTTCTTCTCCCTTCTACTTCCTCCTTCCCTTCCCTCTTCTCCCTTCTACTTCCTCCTTCCCTTCCCTCTTCTCCCTTCTACTTCAATCGTCCTTGTACTATTATTGGCCTCAAGAATTCCTACACATGATGTTGTATTTGAGGGTTTACAACATATAGAAAATGTAAGAGTATGTATGTAACTGCAATGCAACATTATTATTAGGTTTGTTGTTTTGAAATCACAGAGTCACTTGGTAGACCATTCATTGCAGTACTTTACTTCCAGAATAATTACCTCTCTTTCCATATAGCCTGTGTAAGACCTGTCACATAGTTTAATTTTTTCCTATTGTTTTCCTACTTCTTCAGACTTGCTTTTCTTTATCAGTTTCTTCCCTCTGTCTTCCTCTGGCCCTTCCAATTCTGTCATTTCACCCTCCTCTTCCTCCTGCCTCTCGTCTTCCTCTCTTTACTCTTTGACTTAAAATGACTGTCTTATTAACTATTATTCATTTTTGAATTTATTTATTTTACATTATTTTGTACCTTGTTGCCTCTTCACCAAAGTTCAGTTTAGTACACCCCCCCCCCCAACTACCACCCCCACCACTACCACCGTCACCTCACACCCTCATTCCCACTCTTTTTTTTCTCATCTCGCACCTCAATCCAATAACCATTTTAGATAAGGACATCTTGTTTTATGGGCAAACTCACAGCTCTCCTCATATCACACTGACAAAATTCACACCTGATCGTGGCTTCACCCCTAAGTGTAACCTCACCCTCAAGACAACTATAACTCCCTCTCGTTCCTTCCTTCACCCTCTTCTCCCTCTCATCCCTTCCCTGTCCTGCCATGCTTCCTCCACTCCACTCCACGCTCCTCCCTTTTCTCACTTGTCCCCTTCTTCTAATCTTTCCTACCCCTCCCTCCACTCTTCTACCTTTCTTCCTTAATTAATTTAACCTGTAGCCTACCCCACCCAACCCCATCACACCCCTGTCCAGTCTCACTTTGCCCAACCCTCTCCTTTTTTCTCTCACCTTCCTGCTGATTCCCCTGACCTTTTTCCCCTGATTTTACCTTTTCCACCTCTACGTACGTTCTCCCTCCCCATGCCTTATTTACCTTACATTATCCTACCCTAGCCTGCTGCCTTTTTTTTATAACAAGCAATAACATATGTCATATCGTCGACTTTCTTTCGCTACCCTACAGCTGCCTTTCCCTTCCATTCCCTTTCTTTCTCGTCTAATCTATTCTTTTCCCTTCCCGTTCTTGCTTCTTTCTGTCGATCCGAAAGCCACCTCTGGCATCATGGGAGGTGAGGGAACTGCGGATGGTTGAATGGAAGTAAAATCGGAGAAAAACAAAGGCAATATAAAAGGAAGGAAGAAAGGGTGAAGGGAGGACATGGGAAGTTGAAAAAAGGGAAGAGAGAATACATTAAGAGAGTGCGACAAGGAATGAAGTAATATTGAATGGGGATGAGGAATAAGAAAGAATAAGTGAGGAAGATGGAAGAATGAAAGGGGAGGTAAGGGAGGTGGACGAGGAAAAAGGAAGAGTAATAAATGTGGAAGTGAGGAAGGAAGAAGAGTAAATTTGTGCGTGAGGAAGGATGAAGAATAAATGTAGAAGTGAGAAATTGGGAAGAATGGAGGAGGATGTGAGGAAAGAGGAAGAATGGAGGAGATGGAGGAGGAGATGGAGGAGGAGAAGGAGGTGGGGAAGGAAGAGAAATGAAGAATGGAGGAGGAGATGAGGAAGGAGGAAGAATGGAGGAGGAGGTGAATAAAGAATGAAAAGGTGAGAAAGAATGAAGAATAAAGTGAGAAAGGAGGAGGTGGTGAGAAGAAGGGAGTAGGTGAGTGAGAAGGAAAGAGGAAGAGAGGAAAAGATGAGTGAGAAGGAAGGAGGAAGAGAGGAAAAGATGAGTGAGAAGGAGAAGAAGAGAGAAGGAGGTGGTGAGAAGGAGAAGAAGGGAGGAAGAAGGAAGAAGGTGAGTGAGGAGGAAGTGAGGAAAGAGCAAAACTGTCCTCCTAATATCACGTTACGGCCGAGATCCCGTCATGCCGAGCGGTGATGGCTGTCTGTCTCTGTTGGTCCATTTCTTCCTTCATTCCTACATTTTTTTCTTCCTTCATTCTTTCCTTACTTCATTCATTCTTGCATTCCTTCCTTTCTTCCTTCGTTCAGTCATTCATTCTTGTATTCTTTTCTTCCTTCTTTCATTTCTCCCTTCATTCTTACCTTCCTTCCTTTCTTCCTTCATTCTTACCTTCCTTACTTTATTCATTAATTAATTCATTCTTGCAATCCTTCCTTTCTTCCTTCATTCTTACCTTCCTTACTTCATTCATTCAATCATTCTTACATTCCTTCCTTTCTTCCTTCATTCTTACCTTCCTCACTTCATTCATTCATTTTTACATTCATTCATTCCTTTCTTCCTTCATTCTTACCTTCCTTACTTCATTCATTCAATCATTCTTACATTCCTTCCTTTCTTCCTTCATTCTTACCTTCCTCACTTCATTCATTCATTTTTACATTCATTCATTCCTTTCTTCCTTCATTCTTACCTTCCTTACTTCATTCATTCAGTTTTACATTCATCCATTTTTACATTCCTTCCTTCCTTTCTTGAGTCTTTTCTTACCCACTCACTTCCCTCCTTTCTTGATTCTTTAAGGGTCTTTGGGGGTAAATTGGAAGGCACCTAATTCCTCCAAACTATGCCAGGAAACAGACGACCCCAATGTTACTAAAAGGGGATCTGTTTCGTGGCATAATTTGGAGGAATCACTAAAAGCCATCACTTTACCAACAACCTATTCCTCCGTTAAGGGACCCTGTGATGTAGTCAGAATATTGGAGGTGAGTGAGTCCTTCAAACATTGCCACGAAACACCATCTGTATTGAAGGAGTTTGTTTCGTGGCATAGTCTGGAGGAATCAGAAGCCACCAAGTTTCGTACACAATCAAAGGGTCCTTAATGGTGTCTGTCTTTCTTGCCTCGTGAATCACTTCCTTCCGTTCTGTTCTGACTGTCCTTCCTTTCTGACGTTTTTTTATTTTTTTATTTGACCTCCCTGTCTTCTTTCCTGACGCGCCTTTTTCCTTCCTTCCTTCCTTCCTTCCTCCATGCCTTTTTCCTTCCTTCCTCCATGCATTCATTCACGGCGCCTATTTATATATATATATTTCCTTCCGTCCATCCTCCCTCCTTCCATCCTTCTAACCTACCATTTCTTCCATTTACTTCTTCATATATTTACTACTTCCAAACATAGATCATGGTTAACAGAATTATCGTTTATTTTCTACCATCATCCATTTTCCATTAATTCTATAAGTGTATGTCACATTTTTATTTATTGTTTACATTTGGTATCACACTCATTAGCTTGTATGTTTTCAGCCCATTATTATTTACACACACACACACACACACACACACACACACACACACACACACACACACACACACACACACACACACACACACACACATACCTCTGTCCTTATATAAACTTCCTCTCTTATACGTCATGCCCCACACCTCTCCCTCATCAATGTCACAACACACCCAACATCCTTCCTTCCTTCCTTCCTTCCTTACTTCCTATTCATATCCCTTCTCTTTCCTACTGTTTTCTAATTGTTTCTGTTTTATCTCCTTCCCGTTTAAAATAGCTCTTCATGTCCTTAATTCCCATCTTCCCTCTATGACCATCCATACAGTTGTGTATCATATTTTCCTTTTTCATATTTTCATTTACATTTTCTTGACCCTCCTTCTTTCTTTCTTTTTTATGACCATCCATACAGTTGTGTATAATATTTTCCTTTTTCACATTTTCACTTTCACTTACACTCTTGACCCTCCTTTTTCTTTCATTTTTCCTCCATTTTATCCTTCCTGCTACTCTTCTTTTCTACCTGAGGTACTCCTTGCTTATCTCTCATTCCTTCATTCACATCTCTACTGTTTGGTCTTTTAGGTTGCACCCTCCTTATTCATTTCCCATTTCATCAACCATTTCTACTCGTCAACCATTATCATTCATCAACCATTACCTTTGATCAACCATTCTCATTCATCAACCATTTTCACTCCTCAACTTTTCCCACTCCATATCTCATTGAAGAACAAGAAGTTAGGAAAAATACAAATAGAACTGGAAGATGAAGGAAGTGTAAAAAGATGGGACGAAAACAATGACGAAGGAATAAGAAGATGGGGAGATCACATAAAGGATGAAAATGTAAAAGCATATCTAGCATTTAATTAAAGAAGGTTATGTATCAACTACCCAAGAAACCCACAGATGCAACATAAACGTCAAAAGGAAGAAGATATTAATGATGACAACGAGAACACAAACCGCAGACTGGAAACGACAACCATGCAGAGACAGGCGAGCGTAAAACAACAACAACAACAACAACAATAACAACATTAACTACTACAACTCCAGAAGCCAGAACCAATCCCACTTATCACTCCAACGTTAAAAGACCCACTGGTATTAAAAGTCAGTCACAAGTGGTGTTCCCGTATTGCCTGCAGTAGTTGGTGTCTGTATAGTGGTTGGTGTATGTTACCTCGCACGTCTTAACACACACACACACACACACACACACACACACACATTGGCTCTGCAGGAGGAGTAACCAACATTCGTGTATTTTATGTCTGATAATTATACTATTTACTCGTTTGTGTTTTAGGTTTAATTTTTTATCCCACACGGTCGAATCACTTGGACACGGGGGGGGGGGGAATGATGATTCATAATTATAAAGTCAGGATTCAATCTCACTTTTATATTCAAGGACTTTCATAATAGCCTCTTGTGCTTGATTGAGGTTTGGTTTTATCACAATATAGGGTGGTCTGTCGTATCAGCCAATGTCAGTGAATCGCATATCTGAATCTGAACCCTTATACAGTTGAGAAATGTCATTGAGAGAGAGAGAGTGTGTGTGATAAATGAATGAGTCGTCCTTACACAAAAGTTGAATATATCCTGTCCGCTTCCTTCGTGTAATTATGAAATTTGATCAAACAGAAACGTGGACAGAATGGGAAAATGTACAGTAAGTGTTGCCGTGAGGGAGGTAAACGAATCAAGGGTTTTTTTTGGAGGCTACTGATTCCACTAGACTGTACGAGGCAACACACACACGACCCCCTGACCTAACTCACCAGACAGTCAGTGCCAACATAAAAGTAATAGGCGGCGTTTGTTTATGGAAATTGCCACTAGGGGGCCGGGGAGGGAAAATGGGTGTGGGTGGTGAAATGGAGTGCTGCTGGAGGGTTGGGTGGATGGGATGTGAGCGTTTTGCTACTCCTGGGTTTGACCACCACGCCTCTGTGACTTTATGAACCATTAAAATGTTAGGGGTGAGGCGCTGGAATGAGGAGGAGTTGGGGTGGGGAGTGAAGTAGAGCAAAATATGGAGTAATTGAGGTAGATACTTAGAGAAAAAGAGTAGGATAGGGAGAGAGTAGAAAGTAACGTGTTTTGTAGATGAATACAAAGGAATACAAAGGACACTCAAACAGCAACAGACCTACTGGTCCTTTCGAGGCTGCTTGATTTTGCTATTCTGTCTAACCTACAAGATTGAGGGAAATAATAGCAAAGAAGAAGGAGAAGGAGGAGGAGGAGGAGGAGGAGGAGGAGGAGGAGGAGGAGGAGGAGGAGGAGTAGGGCTCTGGAAGGAAGTAGTGAGGAAACCGTGTAAGAATAAGGATGGGTCGGTGGTGGAAAGAAAGTAGGAAACAGAATGGAAAAGTGTAATAATAGAGTTGGTGTGTGGGTGTGAGAAAAGATAGTGAGGAATGTAACAAGGGATTGAAATTATGAGAATAGTTGGAAATTAGAAGGCATAGGATGAAAATGTAGAAGTGAAAGGGACATGATTATAGAGAGAGAGATGTACAGTAAGTGGAAATAGAAAGGAATGAAGAGTAGGGCTATAAATGAAGATATGAATGAAGAAAATTGTGGTGCAGTAAGGATGGGAAAGAGTAGTTTGTGGGAGTAGGAGCTGAGAGAGAAAGGGGACACAGGGATGATAATGAAAAAAGAGTAGAAGTATGAGTAGAAAAATGTTATGAGCGAAGGAGAGGAAAATGTAGTGTACTGTAAATGAGTCAGAGTAAACTAAGACCATGAAAAAAGTTACAAGAAATAAATGAGTGAGAAATGAGTATATAGGAATTACCCTAGAGTTGTGGTAAAGGAAAAAAAAGGGAAAATAAAGAGTGAGACTGAAGGACAAGGCAGAGGAAAAACACAGTCAATTTGAGTACTATCTTATAACGTTGATATAATTGTATGTGTGGGCCCCGTAGAATTCGTCCCTCATGGCGTAGGTTAGCAACTAATTATTATTGGTCATATACGAGTGGACAAGTGTGGAGGGAGGCATAGGATACTAAAATACCATTGTTTTCATCATTATTGTTTGTCGTTTTTATTGTTATTAATCATTACGTTCGTCATCAATCATCATCTTCCCTTGCAATATGATCATCAGCTATCATCATCACCATCAGTAGCAATAACAACCATTAGGAAATCATTGTAATCCAGTCCTTCCTGAACACTTTTCCGATATTTTTATCGCCGAGAATATCAGTGATTTCATAATTGTGATGCTAACATTTATTTACCATGTTGTTCACTATCAAGAGTGCCTCGTTTTTTCCCTATAAAAAAACGAAGAACAACGTCCAGAATATGTTAACATACACACAGATCTAGAGACTCATCTACCGACGACGTTTTGCTGGTGCTGCAGCTTAAGTAACCTTTATAGCAGAGAGAGAAATGCAGACTCAACCCAAAAGTACTCTCACTTAAGTAAACATGCCTGCAAGGGTACATAATAATTATATTCACCGCACATTATGTCCACATTATCGTGTAATAATTTTTTTAATCTTTTTTATCTATCATTCGCTATCATTATTATTGTCTGCGTGTTTGTTTACACACACACACACACACACACACACACACACACACACACACACACACAGGCACTGCGGGATAAAAACAATAGTTGGCGTGGCACCAGGGGAGAAGCGGTCAGGTGCAGTGAAATGAGCAGGAGCGGGACGAGTTGAGGAGGAGAGTGAGGGCCAGTAGGTGAGACGAAACAAGGTAATGTGAGGCGAGTTGGAGAGGCGAGTGACGAGACGAAACGAAGCGAGATAGGAAGAGGAAAAGGTAGGATAGTCAGTTATGTTAGGATGCCAGTTAAGACAAGGGGAAGGTGAGATGAGCTGAGCTGTAATGAGATGACGAAAATAGGAACAGGGTAAGTTGGAACGAATCAATGAGAAGCAAAATGGGAAAAGACGAAGTGGGTGGGGACGGCAGGGAATAGCAAGATCCAAGAACATTAAACACAAAGCGAGGTAAAAACAAGAATATAGCGAAGACGAGACAAGGCAAAACAGGGAGAGGCAAGTGACATAAACGATAGCATGGTGGAAACGAGACGAAAAAATATAAAATAAATAAACAGCGACGGGTTGAGGCGAGGCGAGGCGAGGCGAGGACCGTGGGGAACGACAGGTGTGAAGACAGGAGGAGGAGGAGGAGGAGGGAGCAATGGGCCGAAGCAGAGGTCAGTTATTTTTCTTGTATAGCCTACCTGACCCACTGACCCTCTTATAGTGGCAGGGAACGACTGGACTACCTGTTTCTCAAGGCTGGAGAGGGACGACGTTAACACATGATGGTGAGCTCAGGCATTCACTGTGGTTGTTGTTGTTGTTGTTGTGGTTGTTGTTGTTGACCTCGAGTGACTTAATACTCGTTACATCCATGGTCAGGGAAGGTTAATACAAATCGTTTACAGCACCGTGGCATAATATAATACAAACACTCAGTCTCCCTCAATGAAGTAGACGAATAAGAATACTGTTATGGAGATTTCTCATAAACTCTATTATAATAATGATAGAAATTACTTGGCTTATGCCTATAATTATTGCTGTACCTAAGCGCCTCTTTGCCATTATATTTATATCCTACATATAAATATCACAGAACACGGCTTTCCCTCAGAATGTAGTAAGTATATAATGCACAGTGTATACCATCTTTACACATTCGACCATTTCTTGTGACTAACAGCATTTTCTGCCTCCAACCACGACTTTCGTTTCTCCTTTTTTTTTTATTACCTCAGATGATGAATTGCAAGGAGCCACGATGAATCACTGCTAAGGAAAAAATATCTTGTCTAAGCAAATACAGGCAACAGTGAAGAAGAAATACTGCATGACATAAAGCCCAAGCCTGTTGCTTATTCCTTGTCTTCACTTGGTTAGACTCGCCTCTTGGTCGTATATCTTAACATCTTGGTTTAGGAGTCAGCCCCTGTTAAGGTGATAATTTTTTTTTGGTACATTGGAGTGCCTTGATTCCTCCAAAGTATGCTAGGAAACAGGACCAGAAGAGCGAAAGTAATGGTGTTCTGTTGCTTGGAATAGTTTGGAGGATTCATTTGCTGCACATTTACTTACCAACACAAAATTTCCCCTCTTAAGTATATTGCCTCAGAGCTGTACAAAAAAAACTCTCATGCTCGGTTTAACACACACCTGGCTGGCGTCTATCATATTTTATGCTTCATTTAGTTTGTACCCTCAGTGCTTGATACTGTATATGTATACCTAAACATCATTAATATGTTCCATGTTTGATTTATGTGTCGGTGGTGGAAAAATCATAATGATGCGACTATCACCCATAAGTCTGGAAAACTCACACATTTATTTTCATCTCATTTTCAAGTGTAAGTATCTATGAATTTGTAAAAAAAAAAAAACTTCCCATAAATAAAATAATACAACCCCCCCAATGTCCAGTTAGAAGGCAATAATATACTATAGTATGGCATTACGTAGCCAGAATGAACTCTTGACCATAAATTTGTGTAGCGGTAGTCGAGCCATATTATCTGACACATAAGCCATTGTTTTAGGGGGATAATTGGACAACAGCAGCCAGTATGTATGTACTTGTAGGCTGTTAATCAGGAAACACAGTTAACCCCTTGTTGTTTTTTGTGTTGTTTTTTTGCTTTGGTTGACCATTATTTTCGTTCGGTGTCATAATATGCGGCACAAATTTGTCAGGAGGAGTTGTTGAATCGACCACACTCTGAAATTACCGTCTCCTTAACATAAAAGTATTACACCTTAATAAATGTGTAATAGTCGTCAGAATAAACTATGGAGTTGCAACTACGTATTATGAACCACTTCCCAACAATTCCTCTTCTCCATTTTCATTCATTTATTTATTTATTTATTTATTTATTTTTTATCCAGGTGAAAAATAAAATGTACCGAATCCCTCGCAGTAACTCACTCTGCTTTAGATACACGTGTCGCCTTCATTTCAATGTTGATAAATTGCAGATAAGTACCAATAGCAGTGAAAAATGGTGTGTGTAATTCGTCTTCGCGGATTGCATTACATTATAACCGAATAGACCAACAAATTAAATGGAGGAACCGGAATATATATAAGTCGAGTCCAATTCGCTGACAAAAAAAAAAACACTCGCACTTATGGTCTAAATGTTACGATAATTTATGCAGACGACGGCCCTTGATGTATTATATATTACTATTATTATTATTATTATTATTATTATTATTATTATTATTATTATTATAGAAAGGGTGAGGCGAGACACACACCAAATTAATACACCCCATCACCTCCAGTCTCGGCTGTACTTGTTGATGATGTGAAAATTCATTGGTCAAAATCGCCTCTCCATTAGTTCCATCCCCTTAATCTGAGCCCTCCCTTAAGGACCTCCCATTAGGTGTGTGTGCGTGCTGAATGCTAATGGTACCTAACAATGTCCAGTCCTCTCCTCGGCTCTCCTTCCTTCCTTCCCTTACTTAGTTGGTCGAGAATGCCTGCCTGGTTGGATGGCTAGTGAGTATCCCGCTTCATTCTCTGTGTATTATCTCCTCGCTGTTAATCCTCTAAATTGGATACCCTTATATATATGAATAGCTTTCAAGTGGGGGGAATACTCCATACTGACAAGGGAATTTTATATTAATGTCTGGGATAACACACACATGCTGGTGAGATGAAAACAATCCAGCATCTCTTTCTACTCTCCTCGGTGTTTTTCTTAGCCTTCCTATATATCAAAATATATTATGCATGTATATGGATTATTTATTAATTTTATGATATATTAATTGTGACATTAAGCTCATGTTATCTAAGCACCGCCGTTCAGCATTCCAACATCAGAACGAATCCCACTGACAATAATATCTGAGCACACTATTATTTTATGTAGAGTATGATACAATATAACTAGACACGCGAAGAACCATGGAAAGAGGCTGAAGTAATATGATACAATTTAGGAAAGTCTTCACAAGTGCACCAACCTGAACCTGAGAGGGCAATAATTGAACATAACATTATACACATGCCACCATAAGTATATACAGTTCTCTTTGATTATACACAAGCCTGTATATTATTGTACATAAACCATCATATTACTAGTCAATATATTATTATTATTATTACTAATATTATTATTAATATTATTCTTGTCATTAGTATTTTATTATTTTATTGTTCTTGTTCTTGTTATTGTTATTATTATTATTATTATTATTATTATTATTATTATTATTATTATTATTATTATTATTATTATTATTATTATTATTATTATTATTATTATTATTATGGCAGCAAAATATGACAGTAAACACAAATCAGTGAGGTGTATTCCTACTTGAGGAGTGACTTGAGTGGAGTGACTTGGTATCATGCATGAGGTCAGAATAAAAACAAAAGAGTGTAGAGGGTGTCGTGGTGATGGCGTGCCTTATACAGCCCAGGTAACGATAGCGGGTAATTAGTTGTCGCGTATCGCCAGCTTGTCCGCGATACCACCTAACTATACAGTCTCGCTCAAACGTTTCTCTCCTCTCCACCCCTCGAGGACAGCCAGAGTCATAATAATCTCAGGGGGGCTCATCAGTCTACTTCCTCTTTTCATCTCGTTCTTCGTCAAAAGTAATCAATTCATTAAAATTTATTCTTCGTCAAAAGTAATCAATCTATTAAAATGTTCTTGCACTGCAGTATCTCAAAACTACTTATTGTATATCATGTTATTCGTTTTTTAATTTCCTTCAGGAGATTTCTGTGTTTTGTACCTAGTGTTGTTTGATCAAATTACTGAAAAACGAGTGTAATAATTATGATGTGGCACTGTGCTCTTATTTTAATTATTTTATAGAGTGCAAATGTATATGTAGACAAGGGTTCAAGAATTCAATATTAAACCTATATATTAAACCTATTTAACACTATAATTATCAGGTTCGGCACACGGGACAGGAAGAAACGAGAGGTACGGTACACACACACACACACTGGTTGAAAAGACCCGGGTAGCATTCGTTATTAAATCACGTTAACCATAATATGAAGCGTCAGAGCATTGAGTTTATAATTAAGACGTGTACACAAAGTAATTCAAACAGACGCCACCACCTGTGTTATCTTAAGGATCAGAGAGAATTAGCGAGGGATACTTGGCACATGATATTTTTGTTCACACGGTACCGTACTTAATTAATGTGAGGGTTTTTGTTTATTTTTTTTTTACGTATGGGGAGGGAGGGGTAGTGTTTCAGTGGTGGTGTTGAAAGGGGGTGTTTGTTATCTGGGGTTGTTAGAAGTGATGGATAGGGGTTGTGTGGGGGGAGGGTAATGGGGGGGTGGGGGTGATTGAGTGGTGGTGGTGGAGGAGGAGGTATAGGGAAGGTGATGGTGATGATGGTGGTGGTGGTGGTGGTGGTGGTGGTAGTGAAGACGATAAGGTAACATAAAGAAAGACTAATCTACTTACACCACAAGTCATTATTCCTTATCGTTATCTTGTGTTTTGACCCACTCCACCTCTCTCTCTCTCTCTCTCTCTCTCTCTCTCTCTCTCTCTCTCTCTCTCTCTCTCTCTCTCTCTCTCTCTCTCTCTCTCTCTCTCTCTCTCTCTCTCTCTCTCTCTCTAAAGTCACAGAAAAAGGAATAAGAAATGAAAGACGTGAAACAAGTACGATATGAAAAATAGAAAGAGTAATGTAAACTAAATGAGGAAAGGAAAAGTAATTTGACTAATGAGGTAAATGAATGAAAAATATATGAAATTAATAAGAGAGATTGAGAACAGTAGAAGAGATGATGATGATGTGTTAGTAGTAGTAGTGGTGGTAGTACTAATAATAGTAGTAGTAGTAAGAATAGTGGTAGTGATTTATTGTATTGATAGTAATGAGAGTAATGGTATAGTTGTAGAGATGATAGCAATGTTTATGGTAGGTGTTGTAATGTTGATAGAAATAATAGCCTTATAGTTATGTGTATATATAATAGAGGTAGTTAGTGATGATACTACACACACACACACACACACACACACACACACACACACACACACACACACACACACAGACACAAACAGACAGAGAGGAAAGAAAAATGTGGTGGTGGTGGTTACATAAGGTAGGTGGGTGAGTGGGTGGTGGATGGGAGAAGCAAGATGATTGGTGGCTTCCCTACCCAGTCTCCTCTCTAATTGGCTCTTGTCAATTACACTGTCGATGAGGATTTAGGGAGACGGCAGTATGGCAGGGAGGGATGGCTCGGTGACTGTCTGTGTGTGTGTGTGTGGTGTGGGTGTGTGAGAGAGAGTGAGAGAGAGAGAGTGAGGGGGGGGAGGTAGTAGTGAATGATGTATGGGTGTTTGTATAATGATTATATGCTTGCTTAAATGGCAATGGGTGTGTGTGAGAGAGAGAGAGAGAGAGAGAGAGGAGAGAGAGAGAGAGAGAGAGAGAGAGAGAGAGAGAGAGGTGAATGATGTATGGTGTGTGTATAATTATTATATGCTTGCTTGAATGGCAATGTGTGTGTGTGTGAGAGAGAGAGAGTTGAATGATGTGTAGGTGTGTGTATTTATAATTATATGTTGTGTAAAATGGCAATGAGTGAGAGGGAGGGAGGGAGATTGTGTGTGTGTGTGTGTGTGTTGGGTGATGTATGGCTGTGTGAGATATGTATATATACTTGCGTAACTGACAATAGTGTGTGTGTTCGTGTGTGTGTGTGTGTGTGTGTGTGTGTGTGTGTGTGTGTGTTTAACGAGGGAGATAGGAAGTGTTTTAATCTATGGTGGCAGGAGGAGTGTACTTAAGTGATTAGAATATGTATTGTTTTTTTTGTTTTTTTTTTAAAGGAAAATACGTCAGCTGTACTATATTATGGAGAGAGAGCGAGAGAGAGAGAGAGAGAGAAAGGTGTATGTAGTAAAGAGAGTAAGGGAAGGGAAGGCGTGTAGAGAGATAGATATAGAGAGAGGGGAGGCGTGTAGGGAGGGAGGCATGTAGAGAGAGAGAGAGGTGGAGGCGTGTAGGAAGGAAGGGAGTGAAGGGAAGGCGTGTAGAGAGAGAGAAAAAGAGGTGGAGGCGTGTAGAGAGATAGAAAGAGGGAGTGAGGGAGGGAGGGAGGCGTGGAGGAATGCTCATCACGGAGGGAAGGAGTGGCTCTTAGTGATGCAGGGCGTGTGGCCGGGGTGGAGGGTTGGGGGGGAGAGGTGGAGAGAGATGGAGAGAAAGTAGGGAGAGGGGGGCGAGGGGAGGATGGAAAGAGAGAGAGAGAGAGATTGGGGGAGAGTAGGAAAAGGTCGTGGGGAGAATGGATAGAGAGATTGAGGGAAAGTAGAGAGAGAGGGGGGGAATGGATAGAGAAATTGGAGAAAAGTAGGGAGAGGGAGGATGGAGAGAGAGAGAGAGAGAGAGAGAGAGAGAGAGAGAGAGAGAGAGAGAGAGAGAGAGAGAGAAAGAGAAAGAGATGGAGAAAAAGTAGGAAGAGTTTGAGGAAGAATGGAGTGAGAGAGAGAGAGATGAATAGAGTAGGAAAAGGACAAGGTTGAAGTCCAACTAAGGTAGAGAAAAGAAGATAAGAAAAAGGGAGAGACAGAACTTAATATAGAGAGGATAAAATAAGTGTACATTAATAGATAGATAGAAGAAAAGAAGAAAGTGAGGAGGAGAGGGTAAAAGAGAAGGAAGGATTGATTGAATTAGATGATTGACAGGGGGAGAGGGGAGGGGAGGGGAAGGGAGTAAGATGTAGGAGAATAAGGAGGGGATTAATAGGGAGGAGAGGGAGAGGGAGAGGGAGAGGGGAGTGCCACAACGGGCCCCCTCCCTATAAGGCTGTGACACTGACTAGGCTACCCCCCTTCTCTGCTCCATGCCCCTGCCCCATCCTCTTACCTGCCCCAGTCACATTCATACCCTGTCAACATCCTTCCCTCCCAACCCTTCTTACCCCTTTCTCTGCCCCATCTACATCAAACTTATCCATCCCTTTTACTGCTCTCTCTACACATTACATCCCATACTTACCTATACCCTTCCCATTCACTTATTCTCATCGATTACATTTACTTACCCATACTCCCCCCCCCTCTCTCTCTCTCTCTCTCTCTCTCTCTCTCTCTCTCTCTCTCTATCTCTCTCTCTCTCTATCTCTATCTCTCTCTCTATCTCTATATCTATCTCTATCTCTATCTCTATCTCTCTCTCTCTCTCTCTCCATATATATATAATATATATATATCTCACTGCCCTCTCTAGCTCTTCCACTTCCCTCTCACTGCCCTCTTACACCCCATCTATATATATCTCACTTAACCTCTCCTTCCCTTCCTTTAACTTCACTCTCTTGTAAATCGATGCCACATACTCTTCTTCTTCCCAAACCTTCCTCATCTGTCTAACCTGTTCACCTCTTGCCTTCTCTTTCACTCAGTCGTGCATTCTATCTATGCTCACCTTCCACTTCAACCACCTCTCTCATTTTGCGTCCCAATTACCTCCTTCTCTTCCTCCTCCTCCTCCTCCTCCGTTCTCCTTCTCCTTCTCCTTCTCCTTCTCCTTCTCCTTCTCCTTCTCCTTCTCCTTCTCCTTCTCCTTCTCCTCTCCTCCTCCTCCTCCTCCTCCTACCTCTGTTCTGAATATTTCTATTCCAGCCCTTCTCGCTTCCTCTTTTCTTTTTTCTGGGTTTTCTTATTCCTCCTTTTCGTTCTTTACTTTCTTTCTTTCTTTGACCACCCATCCTTTCCTTCCTCTTTCCTTCTTTAATCACCTTTGTTCATTTACACACCCCTCGCTATCCCCCCATTCTCTTCCACTTTTTTCCTTTCTCCATTTCCTCTCTACCTCATTTCTCTAATCTCAAAAAACCCTACCCTCCCTCCCTCTCTGTCTCTCTTTCCTTTCTTCCCTCCCCTGCTCTTTCTCTCTCCCTTCCCTCCCTTCCTGCTCTTTCTCTCTCCCTCCCTCCCCTCCCTCGCTCTCTTTCTCTCTCCCTCCCCTCCCCTGATCTGTCTCCTTCCTTCCCTCCCTCTCCCTCTCTGTCTCCTTCCTACCCTACCTCCCTCCCCGGCTCTTTCTCTCTCTCCCTCCCTCTCTCCTCCCCTCCCATCCATCACCCTGAATGCATCCACTCGTCATCGTAAAATCTGTTTTGAACTCCACGCCTGAGCCCAAGTGTAAGGAGGCTCTCAGGCGTGAAAGGATCTGGATAGCCTACCTCAGTGTTTTGTTGAGACCTGACTACATGCGGTAACTATGGATGGTGGGTTAAGTCAAGTCAAGTCAGGTCAGGTCAGGTTGGGTTGTGAGGTTAGATTAGGTTGGATTAGTGAGGTTTGGTTAGGTTGATAAATTAGATTAGGTTGGGTTGTTAGATTAGATTAGGTTGGATTGTGAGAGTTAGGTTAGATTAGGTTGGATGCTTAGGTTAGATTAGGTTGGATTGTTAGGTTAGGTTGGATTGTTAGGTTGAAATGTTAGGGTAGATTATATTGGGTTATTAGGTTAACTAGATTGGGTTGTTATGTTAGGTTAGGGTAGGTTAAGTTAGGTTATGAAGGGATATATCACGTTGGTTTAGATCAGTTATACAGTAGTTGGTTAATTTCCTCGATGTCATGTTAGATTATATTACAATAGGATTTGTTTACTGCTGATAGCGCGGTTTGATAAGGTACGGTTAGATTAGAAGTGGTTTGATATGGTCTGGATGGGTTAGGGTTGAGTTTAGGTAGGGTAAAGTTAAGCTAGGGCGAGGCCAGATTATTTTGTAATGTATTAAAAATAAAAATGTTGGAAAAATGTTTGTGTTGCGTGCAGGAATGTGTGTTTGGATCCGGGTGTACAAGAGGTTGTCCTGTACACCACTACAGCGTTCTTCATCAGGCTGTTTTTTGTCTTCCCCCACCTACTACTACTACCATCAATATTACTAACACCATTATTACTACTCCTACTACCACCACCACCAATATTACTACTACTACTACTACTACTACTGCTACAACCAATATCACCACCACTACTATTACTACTACTACTACTACTACCACTACCACTACCACTACTACTACTACTACTACTACTTAACTACTACTACTACTACAATTTTACTTCTACTAAACTACAGTACTTTACTTTCACTACAACTAATCTGCTTATTACCACTACTTTAACACCGTCAGCCACCACCACCACCACTGCTCCTAGTACAAACATCTTCCACTACTCCTGTCCCTTTCACCACCATAAAAGTCCCCTGTTATTACCCCTTCCACTATTAACCTCCCTCCACCAGCACCACCACCATCTCTCCCTCCATCACCACCATTCAATTCTAGGCTCCACAACCACCATCCCCATCACCACGGGTTCACCACATACCCTGTCGACGCCATACCCCCTCTCTACTTACCACTCTTCCCACTTTTTTTCTCGCTCATCTCACTCCCTCCCTCTGTCCACTCCCTCTCTTTCTTACTCATCTCTCTCCCTCCCTCTGGTCCACTGCCTCTCTTTTTCTCACTCACCCTCCCTCCCTCCCTCTTCTACACCCTTCCACCTCCACCTTCTCTTTTTCATCCCTCACCTGTCTTATATCCCACTCATTTTTCTCTGTTCCTTCTAACTTTCTAGTAGGATTTCTTGTAAGGATTTTTAATAGCATAAAGGAGGTTTGTCTGCAGTGAAGTTGATCAGGAATGGAAATAATATGTTTTGGTAATTGTTTTTTTTTTGAGAGAATTACTCCTCGAAATTCGCTATAACTTTATCCAGATTTATTTATTATTACCCAGAAACCATTTCGGGATTGTTTAGAAATGCTTCGGAATTAAAAGCTGCTTTGTCCCTTGTCACCGCTGCTCTCATAGAATTATCAGCTTCAAATACAACTAAATTCTCTTTATTTTCACTCTTACTCTCGGTTTATCTCTACTTACCTGTCGGTTTTTTTCGTATGATGTTACCATTTTTCCATTTCCTGTTCTTCCACGCCTTCGGTTTCCTTCTTTAAACACTCTTTCGTCCCTCAATAATATAATCTTTTGGTCCCTCTTCCTACCCTGCCTTTGTTCCATACCTTGTCTTTCCTTCTCTAACATTCTTCTTTACCCTTTTTACGTGTCGGCCATCAACCATCCACCACAAACTCTTTCTTCCCCACCTGTTTTAATTTTTTATCTCCTCTGCCCAAAATTTTTCTTCATCAACCTTCCACGCTTCCCCGACCCTGTGCGACAGAGGGGTGGGGCCGGAGCGCATCTATCTTGGCCTGGTGACGCGGTGGGCAGGGCATCTACAACACCTTCCTGGAAACATTATTTTCTCCGTGCATGGGGTAAGAAAGAGACAGGGAGACGATGGAGGAGGTTTGAAGGAGTGGTGGTGAGTGAGTGAGTAAGAGAGGAGTGATGAAGGTATGTGTGGAGTAGTAGAGGGACCTTAGGAGTTGTGGAGAGAGTTAGTGGAGTGATGAAGGTAGATGGGGAAATACTGAAGGGAAGGGTAGCGTGTGGAGAGAGTAAATTATAGGGGGAATAGGAAATGGGCGAAGTGATGTAGAGTGAATAATGAGAAGGAGATATGCCTTTGATTGATATATTTAGAACAAGGGGAAGGCAACAGTTGAGAGAGAGAGAGAGAGAGAGAGAGAGAGAGAGAGAGAGAGACTGAGAGAGAGAGAGACTGAGACTGACTCTTATCTCCTAATTTTTATCTTTACCCCTCCGTTCTTCCTGTTTAATATCTATGTAGCCCCCCCCCTTTCTGCCAAATCGGCATATGCTCCCTGTTTTCCTACCTTTCTCCTCCCTTTCTATCCTACCCTCTTCTCTTTCCTTTCTACCCTACCCTCTTCTCTTCCCCTTTCTACCCATCCCTCTTCTCTTCCCTTTCTACCCTACCCTCTTCTCTTCCCTTTCTACCCTACCCTCTTCTCTTCCCTTTCTACCCTACCCTCTTCTCTTCCCCCTCAGTACTCTTCCCAAACCACAGTCACTTCCCACTAACCCATCCCCCCCATCAATGATATCAATTCTCTCCTAGACATTCCCCTCTCTGACACAGGAAATACAGGACTTTTAACACACACTTGATAATAAATACTCTTGACACACTTCTGTACTTGACACCCTGACACACGTGGTACTGTAACACATGTGGGTAATCTCTCTTACACACACACACACTTGGTACTATTGACACACTTAGTGCTCGTACACACTGACATACTTGACATTGGCACCACTGACAGACATCGAGAATTCTGGCGATGATATCTGTGACGTTGAGTAAGTTTATTGTCACTTAAAGCACACTGAACTTTGTAATAGATATATGTAATTTATAGACTCTCACTTACTCAGAATATATTATGTATAGACTGTGCACATTCAATGAACAACTAAACGTGTGTGTATGCTTTTTAATTATAATATACACGAATCCATTCAGTTGCTTACACTAGCAAACTTAACACCTCTTATCATGCAGAACTTTATATGGATTGAGTAGGTTGAACGTAGAGTTATCTGACAATTACACAGTCTATTTATTCCTTTCCATTAGTAGCAACATGGTGTACAGCGTCGAGCTATGGTACTCAGACAGCATATAGCAGACACTGTACCCGGACTTTGGCACTGATAGAGTGTCAGGAGTGGGCGTCATTGGTCTTATCTTGTTATCGGAATGTAGGCTACAGGGCGGAGCTGGGTGGTAGGCGACCCTTACTTACTATACCCCTTCATTCAACCCTCTCATCCCCTATAGTCTCTCTCTCTCTCTCTCTCTCTCTCTCTCTCTCTCTCTCTCTCTCTCTCTCTCTCCTCTCTCTCTCTTCTCTCTCTCTCTCTCTCTCTCTCTCTCTCTCTCTCTCTCTCATTATTATTATTATTATTATTATTATTATTATTTTAGTTTCTCATCTGTATTTCCACCATTCATGTCACCTTTCCTCTCAGCAGTACAGTATATACAAGCCTCGTCACTTATATAACCATTCTCGCTCACCCTGTTCCCACCTTCCATCCTTCTTTCTTTCTCAACTCTTCACTGCCATCCATTCTTATAAACTTTCATCCATTCCCTCTCCATTCTCATCCACCACCACCACCACCATCACTCACCATCTCCACCGTTCCTTGTTCTGAACTTAGATAATTAATAACACACCTTCCATTCCTTTCATTTACTGTTCCCACGCTCCTCTCCTACTATTTATCCTCCTATCACATAACCTTTCGCTTGTGTCATCAATTTCTTCCGTGTACTTATTAGCATAATGCATGTTCTTTACCCCTTCTTCTCCCCCCTCCCCTCCCCCTCCTTTCCCCTTCCCCTCTTGCTATCCTCATGTTCTGTCCTTTCCTGTTTGTTATGTTCCTTCACTCGTTTTCCCTTCCTCTTCCTCTGTTCGTTCATACTATCATTTTTTTTCCTCCACTTTACTGCATGTTATTTTTTATCCTCTCTCTCTCACTCATTCATTTCCTCCTTTCAACCTTACCCGTCACCACACTCGCCTTCCTCTTTTCTCCCCCACCTCTCTTCACACACACCCTCCACCCCCACCTCCCTGCGCGTGTTGGTGTGAAAGTGTGTGTTGGATGTGGGTGAAAATATGGGCACTTCAACGTGAATAGAATTCTAGCGTGTCACTCGGTATTATCCTCAAGTGTTTTTCCTTCCCTATATACCGTTCCTTTCATCTCTCCCCCCTCCCTATACTCCCCTAGAGGCCTAGATACACCACCACCACTGATGCTCTCACTCCTTCTCTCTTCGTCAGGCATTGCTTCTCTTCCATCTCTCCACTCCTCCTCCATCTCTCCACTCCTCCTCCCTCCTCTCCCACTCCTCCTCCACCTCTCCACTCCTCTTCCACCTCTCCACTCCTCCTCCACCTCTCCACTCCTCCTCCTTCAAGCTTGTTATGTTTGTTCACCTCTAACTTCCCGCTTACCTTTTCTTCACATGCATCATTCTCTCTTGTCTTGTATTTATCTTCCCTTCTCATTCCTAACGTGCATGACTTTTACATCACATCTCCTTATTTATGCCTTCTCTTGCACCTCTCCTTTCATTCTGTCTCTCTCTTCTTTTCTTTCTCGGCAAGTACTTCCTCCTCTTATGTCTTCTACTTCCCCCACCATCTTCTTCTTAGTTCCGTCTCCTTTCCACTTCCCGTTGCTTATCCTGTGCCTTCAATCGTCGTTTTTTTTTCCGCCCCCTCTTTATTCCTTTTCCTCTTCATATTTTTCCGTCATGCCTCGTGTTTTATCTCTCTGCTCTCATCCTCTTCCACACTCTTCAAATCCCTCATACTTTTTTATTATATATTCTCTCAGCCCCTCCTTTCATGGTTTCCTTTCCTCATTTCTCATTTCATACTGTTTTCTTATATCTTTTCTTCTCAATTTGCTATATCTCACATTCCCTTCTACTGTCTCTACTTTCACTTCCATGTATTTACCCTTTCACTTGACCATTGTATTAATCATCTTTATATCCTTATGTTCTTAATCGAAACAACGAGTATAACAAGTTGACCCAGTGCTTTGTTGTTGTCATTTTGTTTTGTCTTCATTTGTCCATCAACAGCTCCTCAGTGATATGCACAGTAAGTTAGCGTAATGATTTTAGTTAATCATTATAATTAAAAGTCTTGTTTATATAGGAGCGACGTGCTTTTGACATTTTAAAGATAAATGATCATATCAGCTAATTCACTGAGAACAGCTACATCTCAATAATAAGATTTGCTTCAACTAACTACATCAATGGGTGGAAAATCACACTAACGTGATCATGAATGTAAGTAAAACCACACTGGCTTAACCTGTATTTCCACTGAAGAGGGCGACAGAGGTCACCGAAACGTTGGAATAAAAATATTCCGTCTACCAGTGTGGTTTTACTTACAACTACATCAAACATAAAAAGGATACCAAAACGTTGTGTAAGTGTTAGAGAGATTATCCTGGGACTTTATCTGGAAACTTTTCTCTGTTCTGTGGGAAACTTGTGCACCATGTCCGTCCCAACACCGCCTCCTCCCCCCTCTCCCCTCTCCCCCTCCCCCCCCCCCCCCCTCCCCACCGGCCCCCATGCATGGTCCGGTCACGACACACACACACGAACGTCACCAGGGCGAGACAAATGGTGACGCCATCATCATGTCATCCCCACGTCATCAACATCTCTCACTCGGGCTTCACCGGATGTGCTTTCTGATAACGTGTTGCTGCCGGTATATGGCGCTCTGTGTGTGTGTGTGTGTGTGTGTGTGTGTGTGTGTGTGTGTGTGTTGTTATTATTATACTCGAGTGGGTTGTGCTTGCTTGTGTTTATCTTGAGTGTTTTGTTTGTCTGTGTGCTTGGCATTGTTTATATTATGTGTTGTGCCTGGACATGTGTGAGTGTGAGTGTCTGCGTGTGTGTTGCTTCTGTTCTTGTTTTATATTTAACTGATTCATCCAAATTCTTCTAGGCAACATTATTTTTATTAAAGGGTTAATCTGATTCTGTTTCCCTGACAATACTTTACAGGAATCAGGACGTTCCTTTGCACACTTATTTTCTAAAATAACTTATTCACTTATTTCTATAATAATTTAATTCAATTATTTCGAAAATCATCTATTTCACTTATCTTCAAAAATCACTCAATTAACTTGTTTTTTTAAAAGAATGTTTTTTTTTCGAAATTCACTGTTTTTCGATGTTCACTAATTTTCGAAATGCACGTGCAATCCCAAGAAATAATTGGTCACGACTTTGGTTATTTTCCTTTTTCTTTTCAACACGTCAAAAGCAAAATCAGTATCATAATGACCAGCCATCATGTCGTATCAAACTCACGTTCATAAATCTGTTGCCAGTGAATGATTGAAGGCTATATGTTGATTTCCCCAGCCACCGTCAACTACGAAACACGTTAATCACAGTATATCCTGTTGGTTGTTCGTCTTCCCTGACATACCTTGAAGAATCCAGTCAGTCGGTACCTTCCAATGGGCCGACTACATCAAAAAACCCATAAGGGAACACAACATACTTTACGAATACCGACCAAGGTTCCTCGTCGGGGTTGGGGGTTGGGGATGGGTTGGGTGGTGGGGTTGTTATCTGTTCCCCCACGTGACTGAGAGTGTCTGAGTAGCACGTGATCAGACGACACTGGCGGCAGATTAGACGACGCACTCAAAAGGGAGAGAAATACTCCGCCCTGACTCGGGAAGGTAAGTATGTAAGGGCGTTTATTAGCACACTTATTAGGCTTGGGAATAGTTCTTACACGTGTTTTTTGTTGTGTTTCATTTCAGCAAGTATAATTTAAAGGCCACCTGGTGATTTTTATAGACAGTACTTATTAATGTTTCTTTTAGCGTGTTTGTAAGTTTTATGGTGTTCATTAGTCTCGTTGAAATGTTCGATTCATAATGTCATTGGAAAGAGTTAGTCAACTTGTTATGAATGTGATTAGTTGATTATCACTTTATTTGAGAATAATATGATAAAGATATGTCGTTATAAAAAAAAACACTTACTATTTAATGTTAAATGATTTCCTGTGTACAGCTGTCATTATGTTCACTATCCCAGTGAGCTTTTTTTATAAACGTTTATCAAAATAGATTTGCAATTATGAAATTCATCGCTATCATGAATTATAATTCATTGCAATACCAATTGTTCATTTGTATGCAGTATGGAGATTACATTAGTTATCATGCATGAGTGAATACAGATTTGTTGTACAATGAACTAGTTAGTATATACTTCACATTATAGTAACAGGATTATTGTTATGTAACTCGTTATTACATTAGTGGGGGTGAGTCACTCTGAACCTGCATGGTTTGTCCTTATCTCTCTCTCTCTCTCTCTCTCTCTCTCTCTCTCTTCTCTCTTCTCTCTCTCACTCTCTCTCTCTCACTCCTCTCTCTCTCTAATATAAAAGTCTTACAAATAAACAAAATATACTTTAGCTATTTCATATATCAGCCTCCCTGCCCCTTGTCTCGGACGGTTCGCCTGCTTGTTTTTATTATCTCTATATTTCTTAATTTAGTTGTCAATGTCATATGCCTTGCTGTTACCAATATACACTCGTTTAGAAGAAAAAGAAACTCAACTCAACAAGGATACGACCACCTGTTGCTCTTATACTGCCAACTATCTGGAACGAAGTCATTGTCTCCTAAACACGCACTGCAGTCCCCCTCACACTCTCCAGTAGCTAGGCCAGTGTTACCTACTTGCCATTTGCTCTCATACCGTAGTATCGTAGTCCAGTTACGATCTTTTGTATCATCGGTCAAAAAAGAGGCGATACTGCACAACGAATATACAATACTTGAAAATTCTAAGCATTATTGATTACAACTATTCGAAAGATTATTATTATTATTATTATTATTATTATTATTATTATTATTATTATTATAATATATAATTATATATTTTTTTTTTTTTTTTTTTTTTACCATATAAAGAATAGCCTCGCTCATAGGCACTCAAACTTTCGACCACTCTTTAATATATACCAGAGGAAAAGATCTGTCATTCAAGCATTGATATTAAGAAAACTGTTTCGATGACACAACAGACGAGTGAAGAAGTTACTTGATCGATTATAACTTCATTTCTGTATCGCTCTGAGTTAATGAAGGACCAAATACTCTTTATCATACACTGCTGCATCTGGCACTGCAAACATTATTACTGTTTACTTGACGAGTACGATATGTTTATGAGACAGGTGTGTATGAAATGAGGCAGGTGTGTACTGAGGCTGATGTCCATTAAGTCAGGTATTAAACTATATGAGACAGATGTTTCCTGAGGCGTGTTGGCACTGAATGGAACAGGTGTGCCTTTCATCATACGACAGGTGTGTATTAGCTCTCTTTGTGCTGTGTGTGTGTGTGTGTGTGTGTGTGTGTGTGTGTGTGTGTGTGGCTTAAGTGGTAGTGTTTGGGAAGTGAGCTAGAGAATTGTCGGATGGTCGTGATGGTGTGCATGGACAAGTGATTTAGGAAGTAGCCTAACTATATATAAAAAAAATTAACTCACGCGGGATAGTGTGTGCTTAGGCTACTTGCGTTCATTGCTTGGTATCTGACTTGGTGTGTGTT